>PVJD01003361.1:0-165699 GCA_004026545.1 Mormoops blainvillei
TTGATCCACTCATTTACTGTTGGCTACTGAGGTTGCTTCCAATACTTGGCTAATGTAAATTGTGCTGCTATGAACATTGGGGGTGCATAGGTTCTTTGGAATAGGTGTTTCAGGGTTCTTAGGGTTTATTCCCAGCAGTGGAAATGCTGGGTCAAAAGGCAGTTCCATTTTTAGTTTTTTGAGGAAATTCCATACTGTTTTCCACAGTGGCTGCACCAGTCTGCATTTCTACCAGCAGTGTACAAGGGTTTCCTTTTCTCCACAACCTCACCAGAACTTGTTTGTTGATTTGTTAATGATGGCCATTCTGAATGGTGTGAGGTTGTATCTCATTGTTGTTTTAATTTGCATCTCTCTGATGGTTAGTGATGCTGAGCATCATTTCATATGTCTCTGGACCCTGTGTATGTTCTCCTTGGAGAAGTGTCTGTTCAGGTACTTTGCCCATTATTTAAATGGATTGCTTACTTTCCTGGTGTGTAGTCATGTGAGTTCTTCGTATATTTTGGAGATCAAACCCTTGTCCAAGGTATCGGGGGCAAATATATTTTCCCATATGTTTGGTTCCCTTTTCATTTTGCTGATGTTTTCTTTAGCTGTGCCAAAGCTTTTTAATTTGATGTAGTCCCATTTGTTTATTCTTTCCTTTATGTCCCTTGCTCTAGGGGACATATTGGTAAAAATATTGCTGCATGGAATATCTGAGATTTCCCTGCCTATGTCTCCTCTAGGACTTATACAGTATTTTGACTTATATTTAAGCCTTTTATCCATCTTGAGTTTATTTTTGTCTGTGGTGTAACTGGGTGGTCAAATTTCATTTTTTGGCATGTAGCTGTTCAGCTCTCCCAACACCATTTGTTGAAGGGGCTATTTTTACTCCATTTTATGCTTCTGCCCCCTTTGTTGAATACTAATTGACCATATAGACATGGGTTTATTTCTGGGCTCTCTATTCTGTTCCATTGATCTATGTGTCTGTTCTTCTGCCAGTAACAGACTGTTTTGATTACAGTGGCCTTATACTATAGTTTGATGTCAGGTATTGTGATCCCTACTACTTTGTACTTCTTTCTCAAAATTGCTGTAGCTATTCAGGGTCATTTATGATTCCATACAAATTTTTGAAATGTTTGTTCTATGTCTGTGAAATATGTCATTGGTATTTTAATAGGGTTTGTGTTAAATCTCTAAATTGCTTTGGGTAGTATGGACATTTTGATGATATTGATTCTTCCAATCCATCAACATGGTATATGCTTCCATTTAGTTGTCTCTTCCTTAATTTCTTTCTTCAGTGTTGTGTAGTTTTCTAAGTATAGATCTTTCACTTCTGTGGTTAAATTTATTCCTAGATACCTTATTTTTCTGTAGTAAATGGGATTTTTCCCCTGATTTCTGCTTCTAATATTTCATTGTTGGTGTACAAAAATGCCTTCAATTTCTGAATATTGACTTGTATCCTGCTGTTTTGCCAAATTCACTTATTAGGTCAAGTAGTTTCTTGGTGGAGTCTATAGGGTTTTCTATGTACACTCTCATGTCATCTACAAACCATGACAGTTTTACTTCCTCCTTTCCTATTCAGATGCCTTTTATTTCTTTCACTTGTCTGATGGCTGTGGCTAGGATTTCCAATACTATGTTAAACAGAAGTGGTGAAAGCAGACATCCTTGTCTTGTTCCCGATCTTTGTGGGAAAGCTTTTAGTTTTTGTCTGTTCGGTATAATGTTGGATGTAGGTGTCTTATATATAGCCTTTATTATGCTGAGATATGCCCCATTTATTCCCACTTTGATGAGTGTGTTTATCATAAATGGGTGCTGTCCTTTATCAAATGATTTTTCTGCATCTATTGATATGATCATGTGATTTTTGTCTATCTTTTTGTTTATGCAAAATATTATGTTTATTGATATTGTACCATCGTTGCATCTCTGGGATATATCTCACTTGATCATGGTGTATGATCTTTTTAATATATAGCTGGATGTGGTTTGCCAATATTTTGTTGAGGATTTTAGTGTCTAAGTTCATCAGTGATATTGGTCTGTAGTATTCTTTCTTTGCTGTGTCTTTACCTGGTTTATGGATTTGGATGATGCTGGCCTCATAAAAAGAGTTTGGGGGTTTTCCCTCTCTTGGATTTTTTGGAATAGTCTGGGAAGGACAGGGGTTAGCTCCTCCTTAACTGTTTGTAAAATTTTCCTATGAAACCATCTGGACCAGGACTTTTGTGTGCCTGGAATTTTTTGATTACTGCTTCAATTTCACCAGCTATTAGTGGCTTGTTCAAGCTTTCTGCTTCTTCATTCAGCTTCGGAAATTATATTTTTCTAGAAATTTGTCCATTTCACCCAGGTTTTCAAATTTCTTGGCATATATTTGTTCATAGCAATTTCTTACAATCCTTTGTATTTCTATGATATCAGTTGTAATTTCTCCTCTTTCATTTCTTATTTTATTTATTTCTGTCCTCTCCCTTTTTTTCTTGATGAGTCTGCTTAAAGGCTTGTTGATTTTGTTTATCTCTTCAAATAATCAGCTCCTGGATTTTTTGATCCTTTGAATTGTTGTTTTAGTCTCTGTTATTCACTTCTGCTCTGATCTTGATTACTTCCTTCCTTCTGCTCACCCTGGGCTTTGTTTGATGTTGTTCCTCCAGTTCTTGTAGATGTAGGGTTAGGTTGTTTATTTGAAATGTTTCTCTTTTTTAGGTAGGCTTGTATTGCTATGAACTTTCCTCTCAGGACTGCCTTTGCTGTGTCCCATAGGTTTTGGACTGCTGTATGTTCATTTTCATTTGTTTCCAGAAACTTTTTGATTTCTTCTTTGATCTCATTATTGACTCATTCATTGTTTAATAGCATGCTATTTAGTCTCCATGAGTTTGAATGTTTTTGAGTTTTTTCCTTGTGGTTGGTTTCTATTTTAAAGTCCTTGTGGTCTGAGAAAATTCTTGATATAATTTCAATTTTCTTAAGCTTATTGAGGCTTGTTTTGTTTCCTATCATGTTGTCTGTCTTTGAAAATGTTCCATGTGCATTTGAAAAGATTGTGTATTTTGCTTCGTTGGGTTGAAAGGTTCTGTGTATATCAGTTAAGTACATTTGATCTAATGCTTCATTCAGTTCCACAACATCTTTGTCAATTTTTTGTTTAGATGACCTGTCCATTGTTGACAGTGGGGTGGTAAAGTCCCCTAGTATAAATGTGTTGCTGTCTTTCTTGAAGTCCTCCAGGATTTTCCTTATATGTTTGGGTGCTCCTATGTTGGATGCATATAGGTTTGCAATGTTTATGTCTTCTTGATGGATTCTTCCCTTGAGTATTATGAGGTGTCCTTCTGTGTCTCTTTTTATGGCCTTTGTTTTGAAGTTTATTTTGTCTGATATAAGTATTGCTACCCCGGCTTTTTTTCCCCTGTCCATTTGCTTGGAATATTTTTCCAACCCTTTACTTTCAGTCTGTGTAGGTCTTTTGTTCTGAGGTGAGGTTCTTGTAGGCAGTGCATGTGTGGGTTCTGTTTTCTTCTTTCATTCAGCTACTCTTATGTCTTTTAATTGGAGTGTTTATTCCATTTACATTTAAGGTTATTATTGATAGGTACTTATTCATTTTTTCCCCTTTGTATTTGTGTTCCTCTCTCTCTCTCTCATTTTTCTTCATCTTCCTAAAGTAGTCCCTTTAGCATATCTTTCAATGCTGGTTCTATAGAGGTGTATTCTTTAAGCCTTCTTTTGTTTGGGAACTTCCTTATTTCTCCTTCCATTTTAATTGAGAGTCTTGCTGGGTAGAGTAGCCTCGTTTGGAGGCTCTTGCTTTTCATTGCTTGGAATATATCTTGCCATTCCCTTCTGGCTTGTAGTGTATATTTGGAGAAGTCAGCTGTTAGCCTTATCAGAGATCCCTCATATGTTACTTCTAGTCTCCCTTGCTGTCTTTAAGATTCTCCTTTTGTTCTTGATATCTGTCATTTTAATTATGATGTGTCTTGGAGTGGACCTCTTTGGGTTCCTCTTGATTGGGACCCTCTGTGCTTCCTGGATTTGTGTCACTTTTTCTCTCCTGAAATTAGGGACGGTTTCCATCATTGCTTTTTCAAACAGGTTTTCCCTCCCTTGTTCCTCTTCTCCTCCTCCTGGTATTCCTGTTATATGGGTATTATTATGTTTCGTGTTGTCCTGCATTTCCCTTAACCCCTCTTAACTCTTTTTGAGCCTTTTTTCATTTTCTTGCTCTTTCTGGGAGTGTCCTACCATGTCCTCCAGCTCACTGATTCGATCCTCTGCTTCATCTAGCCTGATTTCGATTCCTTCTACTGTGTTCTTCAATTAGAAATTGTACTCTTTATTTCCTCCTGGTTCTTGTTGATAGTTTCTATGTCCTTTTTCATGCTGATATAGTTTGCAGTAACTTCCTCACAGTTTCCCTGTAGTTCTTTAAATTCTCACTGAGCTCACTAGTTCATTGAGCTTCCTTATAACCATTGTTTTGAACTCAATATCTGATAGTTTACATGCCTCTATTTCATTTAGTAGTCTTTCCAGGAATTCCTCCTTTACTTTTGATTGGGGGGTGTTTCTTTGTCTTCCCTATGCTTGGCTGCTGGAGCAAAACCACAAAGCCCAGGAAACAAATTATGACCACCAAAATAACTCTTCCCTGTAATCCCACTATCAACAGCAAATGAACCAGTATTAATAAGGCTGTAAAGATATTAAGGCTATTATAGAAAAGGAGAGGAATAAACTGTAGTATAAAATCTAGTAACTTAATATTCACCAACTTGATGGACAAGAAATGAATGTTAAAAAGATAGTAAAGAAAATATCTCATATGATAGAAAAGACCACAGTGGATTTCACCCCAGCAGCCTCTAGTATTTACTGCTGTTTTTTCTTTCTGGATCCACCTCTGGTGATGTCAGATGCTGACCCCGTCTGACCTTAGGCAGTGTGTTTGAGACTTCCCAGCATCTACTGTCTGTGGCTGTCTCCTTCAGTTGTTAATCTAGTCATTCTGTGTTTAGCAGTGAGGTTTACACACCGAGGGCAGGGAACTATCCCTCCTGTGGCTGGGGCTTATGTTTCCCCTCAGGGTGCTGCTGCTCGGAGGGGAGTGGTCTGCCTGAGAAAGATGGCTGCTGCCACATGGGGGATGACTCAGCAGTGGGATCCCGGTGGCTACTTTCTCAGTTCTCTCCCCAAAGCCTCCATTCCCAGTCTCTCCTCAGGCGTCTCTAGCCCACTCTGTCCTTGCTTTTGTTGGAACCCAGAGTAAATATCTGCAGATGAAAATTTATGCCTTTGCCCTTTAAATGGCTCTTTCAGTCTCCAGTCGCCCATCTCTGGAAGAGAGCAGCCCTGATGCATTTTACAGCTGGTTGTTATCTGTGTGCTTTTTAGGCTCTGGTGTTGTAGGCTGGGATCCCCACATATGGTTTAGACCCCACTCTCTTCAGGGGGATCCAACCGACCGCTTAAATACCCCTCTGGCACTGCTGCCTGAGGGTGCCCAGCCAGCCATCTCGTATCGCCACTGTGCTCCTTGCCAGTCAGGTTGTACCGAAGTGATTCTCCTGTCTGTTTGAGGTTATAAGGCATCTCTCTAGCTATTGTTTAGTTGTTTGTTCTGGTTGATTTCTCCCCAGTTTAGTTGTAATTCCAGATTGGTCCTGGCAGGTCAGTGTGACTTCCATTTACTCCTCTGCCATCTTGATCATGCCCCCACATTTTAAAATTATCTGAAAATCAATTGATCAGCACATTTAAACAAATTAATGAGGGAAAGAATGTGCTAACTACAACTTAACTTCTGGAAAATGTTTAGGGAGACACATCTTTGTAAATGATTCCTTTTATCGTTCTTTTGGACATGCAGTCTTTCTCCTGCCACAGTTGTCCCAACCTGGCTCAGTGAATGAGGAGAATGTAAATGCCAGTGTCTCACATTTTCAAGCGTTGAACAGGTCTGCATTCCTTGTCTCATCTCTACTCTCTCTTTTATTCCATACCCACTATCTTACCCTTAGTTCCTGATATGGCCCTGCCAAGCAGCCACGTTGCTGTCTGGGCTTTTGACCACATGACATGCTCGACCCAGGGATGGTCGTAGTTGCTTATCATAAGGGTGAGCCCTTGAGATATAAATCATTATAAAAGAGCCCATATTGGGCATCGGGAACCTGGTTTAAATCCTGGCTTTACCACTCACAAACCATTAGCACTCGGGTAGCTTCTGTGGCTTCTATATCCTCATCTGTAAAATAAGATTTAATGCTATGTAACTACTAAACTCTCTTATGAACTGAATATTCTCTATTAACATAAAAATAGCCATTTCAAATAAGAGAAATATAATTGGAAATTTTTTGATGCACAGGTTGTGGAACTTTTACTTGTGTTCATTTGGTATAAATATTATACCAACTGTTGTGTAAAACATAAGCTATTGTTAAACTGTACCATGGTCTTGCTCTTAAAAACCTTTTT
The DNA here is from genome assembly GCA_004026545.1 of Mormoops blainvillei. Taxonomy (NCBI): domain Eukaryota; kingdom Metazoa; phylum Chordata; class Mammalia; order Chiroptera; family Mormoopidae; genus Mormoops; species Mormoops blainvillei. Next base: position 6,496 of record PVJD01003361.1, read on the forward strand.
GTAAATAACAAACTTTTGCCTTTTAATCTCAACTAGTATGTTCTATGATTTTCTATAAAGAGGTTTAAGAATGTTGTATGATTAACAAGTCATTTCAAATTAATGAAAACCCAGCTCAATATAAATTGGGAGAAATGAATGTCTTGATTCATTTTTTTCCAGACTAAAGACTGGAGTCTAAAGAATACATAAATAAGCAAGCAAAATAGAACTCTTTGGAAAAATCACATCTGTCCACCATCATCACACAAAAATCACATTGTGTAGTCTTGAGAAAGATTACACAGCATCCATGGGAGGTGGCTTTAAGAGAGAGATGAATAACTAGAAAAGCAAAGGGTTCTGTGAGAAAAATCAAAGACTGGTTGGGTAGAGCCGGAATTAGAGGAAGAATTGAGGCAAGAGGAAAACCCAAGGACAAATAGAGATTTTAACTGGCCATTCAGGCTTGCAGGCGCCATGTGAAATGCCAAAAGGAAAAAAAAAATGAGCCTGGGATGTGATTGTGATAGTTATATTGTATATATAATGAAAGAATGAACATTATGATTTAAGAAGGAACATTTTTTAAAAATTCAGTTTTCTTATCTAAATTTAGAATTTGAATTAAGCCTGGAATCCTTTCTGTGGCAGTCACTGCCTTTTCTTCCTTTTTGACCCCAATTATAGAGAATGAAAAAATGAAATACTTCTTTCCCAACCTCCGTTGGAACTGAGGGTGGCCATGTGGCCAATGAGAGGGAGGCGGACATCTGCTGGGATCTTTCCTCATCCACCTGTTCTTTCTGCTCAAAACAGAGCGTGTTGCTTATAGCGATGGAAGCTATTTTGCGATCATGAGGGAAAGGGTAAATGAATCCAACAACAGTGATTACATCACTGAGCCACTGAACCCATACCACCAACCTTTAAATTTATTATCTAATTAAAAAAATTCCCATTTATTTAAATCCTGGTTAACCAGTGTTACTCTTTCTTGTAGATGAATGCGCCCTAATATACCTTCCAGAGATGCAAATTCTATGTATTTGACAGTGGGGTGAGACTTATTGTGCTTCAGGTCTCCTATTCTCTTTCCATAAACAAATAGAGTCCCTTTTTGGGGCATCTTGGTAGACAAATACAGATACTTGCCAAGATCATGCTGGCCTTCGGCATAACAAAAGGAGTGGGAGTAGAGGTTGATTTCAGGAAATAAGTTCTCTGCTCCGTATAGAAGGAGACCAAGATCCTAGAACCTAGCATGTTTCTTCCTCTGAATCTCCCTTCCTCCACATCTCCCTTCCTCCACCATGCATAGGACAATCGGAAAGACATAACTCTCTGGCTAAGGAACTGTACTGTGTGTGTGTTAGTCATCACTATGCTTCCTCCACTTCTACTAAGACAGAGAAAGGTGGGAATGAAATTCAGTTCCACACCTAGAAGAAAAAAAACTCACCTTGAGATCAGCAGTAGAAAGGGAACTCCAAGCTTGCTGTGAATAGTGGTAGTAAAGGGAAAGGTTGGTGTAGCTTAAGTGAGCTACAGAGTGGCTTAAATGTTGTGGGTGATCCATAAAAAAAGTTCAGAAAATTTATACAGAATAATCATTTTGAGTGCAAAATAGTAGATGTTCACAAAAGAGAGAAGAAAGTTTAAAGTTTATTCTGACTTCATTTTTCTCTTCTAGTCACTTAAATTAACAATGAAAGTAATTGGTTATGCACATTTCAGTGTACAAGTGAAACCTGAACTACATTGGATATGTAGCTACTCATAGAGACACCCCATGAAAAACCTAATGGGTACAATCTCCAAATTGCCAAGAGATCTTGCAAATATTAATGGGAAATATCTGGACTACTAGTTCAACCTGCAAATGAGAGATATGGGTACATCTGTCCTCCATAAAATCCGCACATAGTCTTAACAGGGGTAAGAAAAGCTTTGCCCTAGTCTTCTGAAGTGTTGCTTAATAAAAATTATGAAATCCATGACAGAGACTACTATCATTATAGAATAATAAGAGCTATTAGATATCAAGTCATTAATAATTAGTAATATTATTATTAAATTATAATGTAACATATTATTTGTGCTGAAGTAAGATGGTATTTAATGATAGGACATCAGATATACTATAACTCTTAAGCAGATTTAAGGTGAACTTTCTTAATCATGAAGGAAATGCCACTACATTTGTCAAGAAATGAGTCATTATGATTTGGAGATCAAATTTCCTCTATTAATTATGAAATTTGAAACTAACCAATACATTTTTAGAGATTCAAGACAGTTACAGATATAGATTTTGACTTTTTGCTATAGAAATTATAGCTTCATTGGTATTCTGGGAATTATTTACAAATTGTGTATTAACCACCAACATCCTTTTCTGAAAAAACTAAGTAGACTAATATATCCACTGACATTGGGGGTTAGATTTGGGTACTTCTTGTTTCCATTTTGGCTACCTGTCATCTTTACTAGTTCTTCCTGGCTATTAATGAAAGAGTAGTTTAAAGAAAAAGTGAAACCTAAGGAACTCTGCTGCTGGGGACAGCACAAACAGTTTTTCAGAGTGCACAGTTGAAAAGTGGAAATAGAAAGCTTGGTTAATATTCTAAACAGTGCAGTTCAATATGCCCTCCTTGATGGATTTTCCATTTACTCCTTAGAGACCGAAACAGTTAGACTGTCAGGAAACTTTTCTTGTGTTTATTCTTCAATTTTCCTTTTCATAATTTCCCATCATTGTTCCTTGTTAACATCCCTTTATGGGCCACCTTAAGTGATTCCTCATTTTTATAGCATTTATGTGCACTCCAACCCCACCCCCACCCCGCTCTCTAATTTTCCTGGTTAGTTACTATCCTGCCAAATAACACATTTTCTCAATTTCACTTATAGCTAAAGTCCTCCAACAGTTCAATGCTCATCAAACATTTCTTTAAATATCCCTCTTTCTTTAAAACACCTAATAAGAATGTAGTAGTGCCACCAGTACTATTACCAGCATTATTTAGAGTTCTAGTTTTACAAAAATTATGCTATTAATACATTGATAACATCTAGCATTCTATATGCATTTCAGTATTGTATTTACCATGGATTTGTATTTTAGTTCTTCAGCATTTGTTCTTAAATAATTTCCTTCAATGGAATTCTTCCTAAGTGCTTTGTCTTTACATTATTTAACATAACTCATTTTCCTTTATTAAAGTTTGAATTGTTCATTTTACATTGTATTCAAAACAGCAAAGTAAATATATGCTGTTCCCTTAGCATTTGTTTCATATTTTATACAATTGTAGGTACAGTATTTCTGGGATTTCCTCCTGATATATGTAGGGATAATCTGGGGGCAGTTCTTTGGGGAGTACTTATTTTTCCTTACAGATGAAAATTTCATATAACAGAGAACCCCTGTTGGGGGAATATTTTGACCATTTGTTTTAGTGATTAATCTCTGATAAGAAGTATACAGATGTTTGATATATTAGATAATTTATCAGGGAAATATAAGCTTCCTAAAATAGCTAGAGGGAAATCCCTTCAGTTATCAGTTATTCTGAGACATATTGTGACTCATTTTAAAAAGAGGTTGGCAATAGTAGTATCATGGACAAGAAATTTAAATAAAATTTACATATGCACATGATCTCTTATATTCTTGTTCTAGTCAGAATAATCTCAGTTTTGTACATCAATATTTTAGGTTGATAGCCATGAGGTTTGGGGAAGAAAAAAAAGATTAGGACAAAACAGGACATATTCAGTTCAGGAAGCATGAAGTTAGTTTTCATTGCAGATAATTTTCGCCCCTCTTCTCCTTAGCCCATGAATGTAGTAAATGAACATACCGGTCAGGGCAAGGAAGGCATGATTGTCCTCTGTCCAAGGGGTGACTTCCAGCCCTACAGCTACCACAGCGGCTGCTGCTACCAACTCTAGGGGCTTTGGAGGCCCCATTGAAGATGTCCCCCTGGATTTCTTGCCCCTAAGCATGTTTCATGATCCTTTGTAAGATACTAACTCATTTGGTCTATATTTGGTGAGAGCAAAGCATTATGACACCTAAGTTATATAACTCCAGAATATATAGAAAAAAATAATAAAGTAACAGATTAAAAAGAAAGACAAATGTAGCACTAGTGGACTATTTACCACTTCTGAGAGGTCTATAGAAGTAAGCTTTATTATCCTAAAATAAAAAAAGAATGATCAAAGTCTCAGGGAAATATGTCTTTGGCTTCTAAGCATTTTATAAATCCAAGTACTCTGTATAAAAAATCACTTGCTTAATTATTGCTTGTTTACCTAAGTGACTAGTGTTATCTCCCAGTGGTCATTAATATTCTTCTCCAAAGGCTCCATCTGTCAGAATTGGTGAAATGTGATCCCGTATAAATAGGATGAGGTATTTTCATTGGTTCCTGTGGTCTACCCTGGCTTGCTGCCCTTCCCAAGGGGAAACAGAAGTTCTGTTCCACACATTTGGAAAGTTTCTAGCCTCCAAATGTCAAACCAGGAGCAGAATTGCAACAATTTTCAAAGGAAAACAAAACAAGCAACTGATAGCTCTATCTCTTTTTTTCCTCTTGTGCATACTTTACCACTTCCCCATTTAAATTTTACTCTCTCACTTTTGTTTGAACTGAAGCTTGTGGTTATTTTGAGCCAATAAAAACTGCACAAAGGAAACATCTATATTGTTAAGTCACTAATGCTTCTATGATAATCCAGCAAAGTGAAAATCTAATTAAAGATCACATGGGCAAACTTTCAGTGGATGATATTTTCAAGGCAGAGCAAAATTTTGTATTACAGCTACTAATTTCATGTATATTAAATTAAATTTGTACCTAATTTGTATTGTCTTATATTTAATAACATTTAAAATATGTATTATTTCATGACATTTGATCTTTGAAATAAGTCGAAGGCTAGGTATGTAACACGGATTTATTTTAAAACATATAAATAATTAGTAGAAGATCCAACATAAAATTCTAGCAAATTCCTCACAAAAATTACCTGCCTGTGTTAAAAAACACTGTTTATTGTAATAAAGTAATTTATTTAGGGAATTCTCATTGATTTGCTGGTAGGTATTTTAAAAAATATACAAACTTTCTAGAAAGCAACTTTTAAAACTTTTTTTGTGTGCTTTGACCAAGAAATTCTACTTCTAAGAATATATTCTAATTAAACAATTAGATGTTTGCTCAAAGACTTAGCTACAATAAAGTATTCCTAGGCATTGCTCATATACTTTTTTAGAGTAACAATAGCACTGATTGCTATAAAAAAAGAAATTAAAAAATTTTATGAGCCAACATAGAGAAAAGTATATTTCTTGCTAACACAAATCCCAAAACGGATGTCTTGGCATATCCATATGGTTATTCAGAGACTCAAACCCCTTCCGCCTTTAAATTCCTTCATTCTCTGAGGCCTAGAAGTCCCCTGAAGAAGAGCCTTTGTCCTTGGTTGATTTATGAATATGGAAGTCACATGGAAGATGCATTATGCTGAGTTTGCAAGTGACATATATCACTTTTGTTCTTGTTTCATTGGCTAGACATAGTCCATGGTTACGCAAAAGTATGGGAAGCTGGGATATGTACTCCAGCTGTGTTCTTAGGCAACAGAGAAAATAGATTTTGGTGAACAAGTAATAGTCTTTCTGCAACTCATAATTGTGAATACACTTCAAGATAAATTACATCCATATAGTAGAATACTGAGCAGTTACAAAAAAATTTATACAGCGAATGCAATGAAAAGATGTTCTTATATTGAGGAAAAAGTGTTGGTTATAAATAGTGTTTTTGGCACAAATTTTATAATTCTTCACACAGTCATCATGACCTATAATAACCCTTTTGTTATTAAAAGCTGATAGAACAAAATTTATAAAATGATATCATCACAGTGATATCATAATTCTTACTTTCCTTTTTTTCCCCCTTCTAAAGCCACATGTGTTTTGTAAGGAGAATGTGACAGGGTAGAAAGATTTCACTTCTGGAATCTGATTGACATAAGTTTGAAGGTGGATTTTGTCATTTCTTAGTGGGGTTAACTTAAACCTATTAATCAATTTATATGTGGTTCCATTTATTTTCTTTTTTGAAAGATGAGGAAAATATTAATCTACTTCATACATTTATATAAAGACCAAGTGAATTTTTATATGGAATACACTCAGCAAAATGTGCAGTAGATAGAAGGGGCTTTAAAAATCCTACAAATAATGAAGTGATGTCAACTGCTATTTTTGATGTCATGCATTAAATCAGGTTATTCCAACTAGACAGTGATTTGTTGAAAATATCATATTCAAATTGACTACATTTCTTCTTTTCTTTTCCTTAGCTTGTAATAGTTTAATATAATTTTAATGAAAGTTTCCTTCTTTTAAAACTCAGTATCTTATCATAAGCCTTCCAAATATACACCATAGGCTCAGAATATTTATTTCTAGACTTGAAATAAATATTTTATTTTAATTACAGTTGACATTGAGGAACCCTGTTCTTGACTCAATGCTAAGAACTACCTTCACACATTAAGGTAAAAGATTGTACATTTTGGCAGACAGTGTGGGTTGCATCCCAAACAGCCACTTTCTCATTACCTCTCAATATTGGCAAAGACTGCTTGTTGCTATGGACCTGGAATTGTCTAACTCTGGCTATCCCAGTCTTTCTTGCATGTGATACAGTCTTGTGTGGGCAAGAGAAGAAATCTACTGGGGACGCCTTGGAGGTGTATTCCTCTTGCTAGTGAATTGACTGGTCTCTGCTGTCTCAACTTCTTTGTATCCATGATCTGTGCTTTGGGGTTTCCCCCACCTGGAGGTGGAGTTTATTTCCTTACTTTCTGAATTTAAGGCTGATCTCATGAACTAATTTTTACAACAGAAAATAGTGAAGTAATTGTGCACCATTTTGAAGGCTAGTCTCAGGAAAGCTTGAAAGTTGGGGCTTCTGCCATAACAGAATAAGAAACTTGGTGGACTCTTTCCCCAGAAAAACAACAATTTAACTGGTAAAACAAGCAAACAAACCCCGAACAGTTATTTAAAGTTTCTGGAAATTGTTCTAAGAGCATAACACAAATGGAGAAACATTCATTCAATAAAATCTACTAAGTTGGTAAACATAGTAAGAGTTTGTGGAATTGCTGAAGCCATTTTGGACTATAAGGAGAAACATGGGCAACACACTGGAGGAAAGAATGGACCATTAATAATGGGACTGAATCCCTGAACTGGCCAACTTTTGAACTATCTATGTACTGATTGATATTTATGTGAGAAAATAAATTTCCTATTGTTAAAGAAATTTTGCTCTAAATACTTTATTTTTTACAATGAATTGATATATATATATGATTCTCTGAATAGAACTGATCCATGGCAAAATCATGTACAATGTAAAGTTTGTACTTGGCTTTGTGCTTTCTAAAGTCCTGTTCCTTAATCACTTACTCACCTCACCTATCTGCAAAGTGATTCAGGCTCCAAAGACTGCTTTTCCTGGTCCAGGATACATACATTCATTTTTATTGGCTTAGGTGTGTGTATATGGTAGATCTCTGCAAAAGGCTCTTAAAAGCATAGCATGGCCTGTACAAAAGTGAATAATCTAATATAAGAATCCAAACTGTCTGACTCCAAAATGGGTATTGCCCTCATAGGGTACATCTGTAGACTGTATGTCAACCACTGAAGTCCACTTAGATTCTATCCTATAGGAGAGATCACTTCTAGGAAGCATTTTTAAATTCTTGCCTTTACACTGTCATAATTACTTCAGAATTCATTATGATTTACTGTGTTTCTCACTGCAAGAGCAATCACCATAAAAAATGGATGACAATGGATAAATATTTGGTAACTGTGTTTTTATCTTGAGTTTTAGAAATCTTATCAGTCTTTTTTTTTTTATTTGAAATATAGATGAAGAGAAACTATACATTAGGTTGGCCAAAAATTTTGTTAGATTTTTTCCATAAAATGGCTCTAGTAGTACTTAGTTGTCTTTAGCTTCATTCAAAACAATTTTGTTACATTGTATTGGGATAACTGTCATATCAGCATGCATTTAAAAATTATCAAAATTGGTGAATTTTTGTGTAGCCACTTTAATATTGAAGATAGAAGAAAATATGCAACATTTTCAGCATATTATGATTTATTATTTCAAGAAATGTGAAAACACAACTGAAATGCAAATAAAGTTTTGTGCAGTGTATGGAGAAGGCGTTGTGACTGACTCAACATCGAATGTGTCAAAAGTCATTTGTGAAGGTTTCTTGCTGGATGATGCTCCATGGTTGGGTAGACCAGTTGAAGTTAATAGTGATCAAATTGAGACATTGAGAACAATCAACATTAACCATGCAGGAGATAGCTGACATACTCAAAGTATCCAAATCATAAAGTTATTGACGAAAATGAAAATGTGTCTTTTATAATATGGAAAAAAACTAAGTGAACTTTTTGGTCAACTCAATACATAAAATGAAACAGCTGCTTTAAAAAACAATGATATACCAGCTTCCCACTTTTAGTATATTTAACTTTTGTAGGTGCTATTTCAGTTTACTTCTCAATTAATAAGAAAAAACAATATATAAAATTCATGATCATATGTAGTACCAAACCAGAAACTTGGAAGGAAATAGAGCTTCTTGCTAATACATCTGAGTAAGCTTGAAAATCCATTCCAGTTAGTGTTCCTTTCCTGGGCTGCTTGCTCTTAGTTGATCACTTCTCTTGTGTCGACTCCTTTGCAGTATCTGGTTTCAGAAACTGCCTTTTGAATGCCTTGCAGTTGTCTGTTAGCCTTTTATTTTATGATAATAGAGTGCTCTCTATGGCTGGCCTCAGATATAAGCAATTTTAAATCCTCGGTTATTGTTTCCTGGGGGAATTTGCTCTTCATGGGTTGTATTTCACTAATAAAAGTATGCTGACAGTAAAGTCTTTGCATGGCGGGAGGAAACTAGGAGCCAGTAATTTCACAAGGAACTTACAAAACAAAATTAAGGGCGCGATACTTCACATACCTCTATTTATAAAGATCATTTGCATATTGAAAAGGCTTTGCATTTTTTTGTGCACTATTATTTCTCTAGCCATGTTTAGATGGTTAGGACACAATCTGCACAATATCCTAAAAATCAACAGCAAATTTGGGTCAGAAAAACCTTGGTTCAAGTTTTTTTCTGCTTTTGGTATAATGTAGGGACTGATTAGAAAGGGCAGGCAAAGTGATTGAGAAACCCCTCCAGAGGTCAATAGGAGAGCTGTACTCAATAAAGAACAGTTTTTCATGATTTTTCTTTATGGCTTTGAAAAATAAACCTTATTTAGTGAAATTTTACTAATGCCAAGGAGAATTAGTAAACTTATGTTCAAAGGATTTGCTTCATATCACTAATTTGCTTTTGGGTGATTAAGTTCCTAACTTTGAATTGCACACTGTCATTTTTCCCACAATAATAAAAAAGTGCTGAGCTTATTCTTCTCACTTAACTAAATATGTTTGACACCTGAAGTCTGCCCTTGACCTGAACAACCCACTGTTGTTTAGATTTTAGCCTCACTGTGATAGTGTCATGTCCCAAGTGATGATAGCCATCTATGGCTAAGAAAGGATTTAATTTCACAGTATCTGATCTTGTCACAGGGACAGAGGAAAATGTTAGAAAAAGAGCAAGTTCCTGTTTATTCACAGTTATGCATGGGGATAACCTGGTTATGCATGAGAAGGAACAGCCTCCAATCAAATGAAAGCACAAGCGGTTTTGCTTTGAATAATTTCATCTATAAACCAATTCCTTATACCTTCATAAAGTTTTAAAGGTATGAGCTTACTAATTATTAATATATTTATAGAATGACAATAACTAAAGACATTTGTTAGACAAAACAGAGCAGGCAAATATGAGCTAATAAATCTTGGATGGTTACAAAGTTAAGGTTTTTCAGGCCAATGACAACAAAAATGAGGTTTTGTCCTAGTGATTCCACTACTGGGAAATATCCTAAAAATCCCAAAACACTAATTCAGAAGACTATATGCACCCCTATGTTCATACCAGCACTATTTACAATAGCCAAGTGCTGGAAACAGCCTAAGTGCCCATAAGTAGATGAATGGATAAAAAAGCTGTGGTACATTTACAAAATGGAATACTATGCAGCAGTAAAAAAGGTTCTTACCCTTTGTGACAGCATGGATAGAATGGAACTGGAGATTATTATTAACACTAAGTGAAATAAACCAGCGGGTAAAAGACGAATACCATGTGATCTTGCTTATAAGTGGAATCTAATGAACAAAATAAACCAATGAGCAAAACAGAACCAGAGGCATAGAAACATGGAACAGACTGACAGCTGTTAAGATGGGAGGTGGAGACTGGTTAAAAGAAGGTGAAGGGATTAGTCAAAGAATATATATGAATGATCAATGGACATTGACAACAGTTTGGGGATTGAGTATGGGGGTAGGAGGTAGGCTGGGTAGAGGGGAGAAAGGGAGAAAATTGGGTCAACTGTAAGAGCATAAACAATAAAATATTAAAACATAAAATTAAATTAAATATGAGGTTTTTAGTCAGTGATAGATAGCTAGGTGTGTAGAAGAGCAAAGAAAATAGCAAGCTGTAGAGAAATGCATGTTTGGTTAAAACCTAAGCAAAGTGAACTCAGGATTTTAAAATGTTTATTCTGGCACTTCATTGAGTAGCAAAATGATACAGGCTTTTGGAAGAGAACTGTGGGTCAGTGATTTTTTTTTTTTAATGACCATGCCAGTCACTGTTTGTCTACCTGAAATGAGTTTCTCCTTTTTCCCCACTCTGCCACCCTTATGCTTCCTTGTTATTAGAATCACAATTTTGCACACATCATCAATTGCTTCTGAACCATTCCCTACCTCAGGATTATGCATCTTGATTAATCCAAATCAAGGAATGGTAGCCCACTGCTTTCAGGCTGGCCACCTGTTTTATAAATAAAATTTACTGAAACATACCATACCCTGTTATTTAGTGTCACTTATGGATGCTTTCCTACTACAGCTTGAAAGAGGTTGCATTTTTCCTGATCATAAAGGTAATATTTGTTCTGTGTACAAAAATAGAAAATATAAAAGTTTATAAAGAAAACAATGAAAATCATGCAGAATTATATTATTAAAAATGATATTCATTAATACCATTCAGAAACAAATGCAAATAATATCTCAGTGCATTCTCTTCCCTTTTCTTTTTTACATGAATTTAATTACCATATGCATTTGCTTTGTAACATTGTGGTGAGATTTTTTGATGTCATTAATCTATTCTGATGTCACTATTGGTTGTACTGTAGTCAGATGGATATATTACCATTTACTTTAGTAGTTCCAGGGCTCCTGTGTTACGCAATTTCCTGGGAAATTTGCATTGTATTTTTGCATTTCCACTACATTTTTCATTATAATTTGAATTTGCATTTGCATTATATCCTACATTTAAAACACCATTATATAGTCAAACAATTGTGCATGAGGTAACCCAGCTATGACTTACATCTTATTATTGAACTTCTAAGTTGTGTCTGATTTTTTCTAATTATTCCATGATAATCATTCTTACTCATATACAATAGTTTAATCTCAAAACCTCTCATTTTGTCCAAATTTTTTATCCTATACCCACAAACTTGTTAATAACAGTACATTTATGCCATTCCTACTTACTGTCTTTGTTTGCTGTTGTCTTTTTTTCCAGTTTGATCTCTTGCAAATAATTTGTATTTCTTATTTAATCCCTCATCTTAATATACCACTGGCATGGTACTAAATAGAAACAAAGATAAATGGATTCAATTCTTTCTCTCACTTCTATTTCTATTCCTTCCCCTAAGTGTGGCCATATCATTTGGGAAAAGCCTCCACTGTATTTAACAAGGTTCTTTTCCTTGTTTTCCTTATTCCTAAAACTGTCTTTAGTGGGAATCATAGCTTTGACTTATTTGGTCTCTATTTTGGTGGTTGCATTTCCTTCTAATGAGCCTGTTCCTATAGGTACATGATTGCTCATGTCTTTGGAAAGGACCAGGGAAGTTTCATGCTTTTCAATGTAAACTCCTTTGCTTGCATCTTCCCAAATGTGAAGTAAACCTTAGAAATGAGTGGCAAAGTTCTTTTTAAAAGAACTAGTTACACTGGAATCCATTGCTTCATTCTTTAGTAAGAAAAAAGAACAGTTGGTTATGTGATAGGAACTAAGTGTTCCTTTGTTTTTCCCATATCTATCAAAAGCCATCAACACTTTTTAAAGAAGTAATACATTATTATCTTTAAACAAACTCTTTTTTATTGGTGATTCAGGACTCTTAGGGCATATAGTCCGATCTGGGTCAAAAGGCAGTTCCATTTTTAGTCTTTTGAGAAAATTCCATTAACCTTTGGCATTGTAATTATATGATCTTGTTTGGGACTTTCTGTGCTTCCTAGACTTGTATGTCTGTTTCCTTCACTAGGTTAGGGAAGTTATTGTCATAGTATCTTTACATATGTCTTCTTTTTTTAAAGTATATTTTATTGATTATGCTATTACAGTTGTCCCAATTGTTTTTCCCCTTTACCTTCCTTCTGCCCTGAAACTCCCCTACCCTCCAGCATTACCCCCTCACCTTAGTTTATATCCATGGGCTGTACATATAAGTTCCTACTTCTCCATTTCATATACTATACTTAACCTCCCACTGTCTATTTTGTACCTACAAATTATACTTCTTTTTCCCTGTACCTTCCTCTCCCCATTCTCCTCCTCCCCCTCTGATATTTCTCCATGTGATCTACATTTCTGTGATTCTGTTCCTAGTTGTTTGCTTAGTTTTTGTTTTTGTTTTTTTTGGTCCAGTTGTTGATAGTTGTGAGTTTGTTGACATTTTACTGTTTATAGTTTTTGATCTTCTATTTCTTAGATAAATCCCTTTAACATTTCACGTAATAAGGGCTCAGTGACGATGAACTCCTTTAACTTTACCTTATCTGGGAAGCACTTTATCTGCCCTTCCATTCTAAATGACAGCTTTGCTGGATAGAGTAATCTTGCATGTAGGTCCTTGTCTTTCATGACTTTGAATACTTCCTTTCAGTATCTTCTTGCCTGTAAGGTTTCTTTTGAGAAATCAGCTGATAGCCTTATGGGAACTCCTTTGTAGGTAACTGTCTCCTTTTCTCTTGCTGCTTTTAAGATTCCCTCCTTATCTTTAATCTTGGGTAACTTAATTATGATGTGTCTTGGTGTGTTCCAACTTGATCCATTTTCTTTGGGACACTCTGAGCTTCCTGGACTTCCTGGAAGTCCATTTCCTTTGTCAGACTGGGGAAGTTTTCTTTCATTATTTGTTCAAATAAGTTTTCAATATCTTGCTCTTCCTCTTCTCTTTCTGGCACCCCTATGTTGGGGGCAATTAAAATTGTCCCAGGAGTTCCTAAGCCTCTCCTCATTTTTTTGAATTTTTGTTTCTTCATTCTGTTCCAATTAGATGTTTATTTCTTCCTTTTGTTCCAAACCATTGATTTGAGTCCCCATATCCTTCCCTTCACTGTTGGTTCCCTGTATATTTTCCTTTTTTTCACTTTGTATAGCCTTTGTTTCTTCCTTCATTTTGTGACGGAGATCAGTCAATCCTGTGGGCATCCTGATTACCAGTGTTTTGAACTCTGCATCAGATAGGTTGTCTACCTCCTCATCGCTTAGTTGTTTTTCTGCAGTTTTGATCTGTTCTTTCATTTGGGTCATATTTCTTTGGGCACACCTGTTATGTCATAAGGGGCAGAGCCTTAGATATTCACTGGGGTGAGGCAACCTTCTTCGTTGCATTGTGGCGTTCTCTGTGAGGGGAGGTCAGAGAGAGAACAAGGCTCGGCCCACTTTCCATCACTTTCCTTGCTTCCCACCAACAGCTGGTGCCCTTTCAGGGGCTGATTCCCAGGTGGGTGGGCCTATGTAGGTTCTAGGACCCTGTGGGCCTCATCAACAAACTCTCCTGTGACTCTGGGAGTTTCTCCCACCTTTGCAACCCCCACACAATTTTACAGCCAGAGATTTTTGGGTCTTTAGTTTCCTGGTTAGTCAGGCCCTGCCTTACCCCCACAGACTGCAGCCTTACCGTGGGTCCTCTCAGCCTGGCTGCCCATCTCCACCCCTCCTACTGGTGTGGATGAATGTTTCTTTAACTCCTTAGTTGTTGGAGTTCCATGCAGTTTGATTTTCTGGAGGTTCTGGTTGTTTAATGTTTTTCAGTTGGTTGTTGTCCTTTTTTTGGTTGTGCGAGGTAGTGAAGCACTTCTATCTACACCTCCATTTTGGCCGGAACCCTTTATATATGTTTTCAATTCCTTGGTAGCTCTCTTCTCCTTCTGGAACCGCCCTGATGTGAAATTTGGTATGCTTAATGTTGTCTCAGAGGCTCCTTATAGTACCCTCATTTTATTTTTTGAATTTATTTTTCTTTTTGCTCTTCTGATGGGTATTTTCTGCTTCCTTATCTTCCAAATCTCTGACTTGATCCTCTGCTTCATCTACTCCACTATTGATTCCCTGTAACATATTCTTTATTTCAGCTAATGTATTCTTCATTTCTGACTGGTTCTTTCTTAGGTTTCTAGTTTCATTTTTATGTTCTTAGTTCTCACTAATGGAACTAAGTATATTTAACAAGATTGGAAACTTGATCGCTCCAGGAAAAAAAGAAAAAAAGGAAAGATAACTAAGAGGTTTCATCTTGCATATATCATAAAGAAGAGAACATTGCTGCTTTTAATTAACTATTCATTTCCTTTGCAGAATATGGCTTCAGGCAATCAAATAAATTATTTGTAACACTGTGTATGACTTACTAGTTTATTTCATTAAAGCATCAAGTTAATGAATTCAAGTTTCAGATGCATCCCCAAGTGAGCCAATAAATTTACTCTGGCTTAAAATCAACAACTCTATGCAGATTCAACCAGCCATCTTGCAAAATTTTTCCCTGAGACTGGTTGAGTATGTGAGAATGGATCAGTGCAAATTTATTCTCATCATCCCCTAGGAAATCCACTCAATGTTGTGTCAAGAGTGATTCCTTCATAAAGAAACAGTTTTGTCTTGGTATAAATGTTGCAAAGCCTAGTGGTTTAGCGTATGGGCATCCCAGACAAGCTGACTTTGTATCCTGGTTCCAAGCTCATGAAACATCTGATTCTGGGAAAATTTCTTAACCTCTCTGCTTCAATTTCTCCATATGAGAAGTAGGTCAGATACTAGGATATAATTCATAGGGTAATTGAAAGGATGACCTGAGGTGACATATTTAAAGTTTTTAGTGTAACCTCTTGCATATTAATAATTACTCAGAAAAATGTTACTAAATAAGGTCTCACTTTAGAAAGTGACTTCTCAAAAGATCCTACACATTTTTTCTTGTGACTCTGTTTGGTTTCAGTACAAAGGGTAATTGCTCTGGATTCCATATGGATAGTATTCTTTGGCAGGCCCAGGTCTCCCTTCTTTATGGAATGTATTAAGTTGAATGTGACCTACCACCAGCTAATTGCCATTTAAATGAATGCAAATGGAAGCCCAGGCTTCTAACCCTTAGCTAAGTGAGTCAAAGATTTTAACTCAGCAATCTGCCCTTTTGTGGAATAAATCATTGAAAAATCTCTGTGTGGCATTTTCCAGTTTTACCTGAGCTCTGTTTTTGAATCCAATCACACTCTTAGTGAGAGGTTGTGTATGAGGAATTTAACCATGAAAAATCTTAGTCTTCTCAGAAGTATTCTATGTCTTGATAATCTGGGGAATTTTATTGGCAGGTTGTCATGAGCCTTCTGTTGCAGAGATTGGAATGCAACACTGGATGAGATAAACAGATGGTGATTAGAGATTTTCCACTTTCTACTGAGATATTTGAAAATATTGAGAAAAATTAGAATTACCATTCAAGGAGAAAAAACATCCAGATTCCATATCAGTTAAAATTATTACCTGAAGCAGAAGTTTCTCTCCAAACACAAACTTTATTTTTTATTTAAAATAATTTCTTTTCACTTTCTGTAGTGTTCAAATCATTCTTCCAAGGATAAAAATAAAAATTATACAGTATTTGGAGAAGCTGTACTTTTGTGATGTGGGTTAGAACATTTTCCTTATAGTAGTCATTAGGTGTATCTGTAAATAGTTTGTCTGATATTTAATAATAATTGTAAATCTCTCTAAACAGTACTATGTACATAAAGACTTGAAACCCCAGTACAACTTTGTCAAACTTTTTGGGTCCCACATTTGTAGGACCATTTTCAATCTGTATTTATTGACTAGAAATGCATTGTCATTTCTCAGGTTAATATATTTCTGGTGTCCCCCCAAGATGTTCACATCCTAGTCCCCAGGGTCTGTGAATATGTTACCTTGTACCACAAAAGGGACTTTATAGCCCTGGCCAGGGGGCTCAGTTAGTTGGAGCACTGTCCCACACACCAAAAGGTTGTGGGTTTGATTCCAGTCAGGGCACATACCTAGGCTGCGGGTTCCGTGCTCAGTCAGGGAGTATGTAGGAGTCAACTGACCAATGTTTCTTTCTTGCATCGATGTCTGTCTGTCTGTCTGTCTGTCTCTCTCTCATTAATGAACACAACCTCAGGTGAGAATTAAACATTTTTTAAAATAAAAGACTATATAGATGTGATTTATTTTTAGCTATATTGAGGTATAAGTGACAAGTAAATTTGTAATGTATTTAAAGTATTTGGTGAAAAGCCACTATCTTCAAGTCATAGGAATTGTATGACAGGAAATTTGAAGAGTGAAGCTTGCCCCAGGGAGCTGACGGTCCTGTGGGTGCTACAGGTGAGGACATAAGTAAGCATACAAGGCAGTGTGTGACAGGACTGTAGGTGATGTTGAGTGGAAAGAATAGAGTTTTGCCATCTGAAAGACCTCGATTATTTATATCAGTTATTCATTTTCTGTTATCATTGATTTCCTCATATTAATTTTTTATCCAAAAAATGGACATAGTAATTTTTACTTCACAAATTGCTAAGGATTAAATAATAGGATTGATTGGCTGTTTTTACTGATTATTTCAACAAATACAGGATAAGGCAAAAGTAGGTTACCAGTTGTTTGTATGGAAAATAATACAATAATTAATGAATAACAATAGAAGAATAAACTCTGTGGTTTTCATACTCACAGCTATAAATTTACTTTTGCTCCACAATGTATATGCCTAGTGTCTCCCATGTGTTGCATACTACTCAAAGTCTGAATATATTCAAAATATATTCAAAGGACTATATTTGTGAATGAAATAAAGTCCTAGTATTTATGGGTCTTATATTCTGTTAGGAAGAGATATGCAATAAACAAATAAATGGATAAATATATTATCAGTTAATGGAAGAATGTTATATAGTTAAAAAATATGAAGCAAAGCATAGGTCAGAGAATGGCTGGAGCAGACAGGGGTAGTGCAGTGGAGGAATATCCCAGCTGCATTGCACAATTCCTGACATTGTGTGCTGCTGACCAAACAGATGAAAGTTCCTGTCAATGGATGAAAAGATTCC
The DNA here is from genome assembly GCA_004026545.1 of Mormoops blainvillei. NCBI lineage: Eukaryota > Metazoa > Chordata > Mammalia > Chiroptera > Mormoopidae > Mormoops > Mormoops blainvillei. The sequence goes on from PVJD01003361.1 coordinate 24,117, forward strand.
AGTGTGTGACTTCTGCAAAATTTGATGAAGGAACTAGCATTTGGGTTTTAAGGTTAGGAAAGATATCTGCAGGAAGGGATGACAGGGAATGTCTTGCAGCTGAGAGATGAGAAAGTACATGGATGTGGAAATTGCAGTGTGTGTGTTATTTCTGAGACAGTGCATTATTTCCCACAGTCATCAGACCCTGCCTAACACTATGTTTCAGTTTGACTTTTGAGTAAGGGGCATTACTGTCACCAGGGGCTTTGGCCTAAACTGGGAAGCATTCTCTCAAGAGATTTAACTGATTGCCTCTGTAGCTTTCTACCCTTCAGCCAGCTCTGCACATTTGGCCCAGCTTCTTAACCCGGGAAGCTGGACCACCAGGCATGCCAACAGTGATCAAGTTTTATCTCCATTCCCTCTGTAACTTTCCTTCTCTCTCTCTTTTAAAATTTGGCTGCTATTTCTAGTAGAATAAATCCCTCCTTGCTTGCCAGAGATATTTTCTTAGCTTGTTTTAATAATCTTAATGTGTTAGGTTAGAATTTCCAAGACAAACTAAGCTTGAGATATTAAAAAAAACAGGTGAGGTGAGGGTGTGGGATGCTGGAGGGAAGAAAGTTCAGGAGAGGGCAGGGATGCCTTTGGTTTACCACAGGGTGTTCAGACTCTCCCAGCAAAGGAAGAACAAACAAGCAGCCAAGTGCCTGAATCATGGTGCTGGTTCAGAAGGGCAGGGAATTCCTAAATGCTGACTGGTGTGGTCTACATGAGTGTGCTGAATAACAGCCCAACATTAATTTTCAGTTCTTTGGAATTTTAATATATTTTAACAGTTTTATTTCCTGAGTATAAAGGGTCCCCGTCCTTCCTTATCTTTGTTCAAATTCCTACCGCTTGAGCTTTCCTTTTTCAAGAGCAAGAAGCTGGCTCCCACCTTGTTTTCTCCCTTCTCAAGGTTTTGTCTCTTCTTTTTCCCTGTTAATTTTTTGAAAGAATTATCTATTCAAATTTTCCTCATGACCTTACCACTTACTCACTGCAGTCTGGGTCTTCTGGCAATCTGTTGGTAGTTTCTGCTCTCATCAGTCTACTGAAAATAGTTCTATCAAATGTCAAAACTTCACCAATTTGCAAATTTCCACGAGTCACTCAGCATTCTTTTCCTTTTTAACCTCTCTGCATCATCTGAGTCCTGTTTACCTCTCCGACTGTAGGTTTATCATATTCTTTTGGTTTTCTTTTTTACTAGATATTCAGTAAAGTTATTTATTTTTTTCTCTTTGTCCCCCAAATATAGGCATTTTTTGAGGCTTCATTTTTAACCTTCTTATCTTTTCATTGTTTTGGCATTTTTTCCTGTTTCAGTAGCCTCAATCTGTCTCTCAAATATAGGCCCATATTCCCAACTACCTGTTAAACATTTCCATCCATGTTCTCTCATCAACTTCTTAACTTAAGCACATCAGAGATGTAGTTCATTTTCTTCCTCTGATGTCTCCAATCAGGTATCTAAAAAAAAGTCTCACGATTAAGCATTTCTTTCAAGCAATATAGATGAAAAATAGAACATGTAAATGAGGTATTTAGTACATCAATTGCTGATACTTTTCATTGTGTTCCCCTGATAATGGTTTTGTTGTAGTTTGGTACACATTTTTTAAAAAAATTTCAAAATGGGATCCAGTACGCTTTTCTAAAACTGAACATAAGAATTCAAGCATTCAAACCCCATTTCTAGAAGATTCTTTAGAAGAGTTACTCCATTTTGATAAATTATCATTCTATTATGGAGCCGCACCATAGCTGTTCACATGCTGTTTCTATGTTCCAAGTTGTTTTAGACTAAAAGTTATTTTATTTTCTATTTTATGTAAGTCCTATTCTGAGTATCGTAATTCTCTGTAGAGGTTGGAGAAGTCTATGCAATACGAGTATTGTTTAAAATCCCCATTTAGACTTCCGAGCTCACAACCACCAATTTACTGCATAAATAACCAGGTTTAGAAATTGTTTTCTTCCCAAGTCTCCAGCTGCTGCCGGGTCAGGCACGGAGTGAGCTTGTACAGCTCATTATAGGCAGAGTTTCCTGTCAATAGGAGAGAGGAAGCAGTGCTTTTGGATGAACTCTCATTGTCCCGGCTGGAACAGTGATCATCAGGCAGTGATAAGGCCCTCTTTCAATCTACGTGATCTGCGTGATGCTGACTAAACTTACAAGGGAGAAGAGGAAAGCGGGCAGGCGCAATAGTATTGGGTGCACTATTTCTTTCCTTGGCCTCTCATATCCCAGCAACTGAAAGAACCTAAAACACACTAACATAATTCTTTTAAATAGTCAGAATGTTTATCTTGCCACAGTTTTGGATCTTGTCGCTTTGAAAAATGAATGTAAAATTATATCATGGCATAGATTACAAAAAAGGTAATTAATGGACTCTCCTTTTAATTAAAATTGGCTATTGTAATATGTTCTAGATTGTGTTTGATTTATTTAAATACTCTTATTTGGAGTAATGCAATAGTTTATCATCTTCACTAAAAAAGATTATGCCACAAGATCTCCTTGTGTTTCATCTTTAGATACCCCTCACTGTTTCCATCTCATTCTTGTTTCCTTCAATGGGTCCTTATATCTAATAGATGCTACTTAAATATTTGTCGAATAAATGCTTGATATAATGAAAGATATCATCAGCTTGTTGTTCCTTTATACAAAACTTGATAAGGAATGATATTTTCTGTTATATTAAACATTATTTTTAATATGTCAAACCAAAACTATCATTCCCATTTCCCAGATGAGGAAACTGAACCCACAAGATTAAATGACTGTGTATATGTGTGTGGTGGTGGTAAACCAGGTATCTTGGGAGTGGACTGGCTTGTAGATAACTAGTACATTAACAACAGTCTCTGATTTTAGCTGTTTGCAGTGGCCTATGATCCTAAAATAGAATGAAAAGACTCCCATAATTTAAAAAGCATTTTTTTTGTAAGGAATATTAACTTAGTGATAAAGTTATGGGAAAAACTGAAGGACAACTAAAAGATGGTTTTGGTGTGACTCCCTTACCCAGATGTCAACAATAGTGTGGTTCCATTGTTCAGAAGCATTTCTGTTGAACCTGGCATCATGTGAAGTTCCATCTCAAGTGTTCCCTATCATCAAATTCTATTTAAAATTAGTAAAGGCCAGAATGGGATCCTAAATCCAGTTACAGTGGGATTGGAAAGTATTTTCCAGGCAAGTGTAGGGAAGCAAAAAACAAAACAAAACAAAATGAAATTTAAAAAAAGTTTTATTTATTTCTATAATAACTAGATTGTAAAATAAAATATTTTTAGCTCTTTCCATAGGAAGTACAGTGGAGATTTAAGGGCTTTGGATTTAGATAATTTGGGTCTGAGCCCCAGATATGATAGCTTGAAATTTTGTTAAATCACTCTGAGCTATATGACATTATTTTTATAATGTTAAAATATAAGTGAGCAATAATGCAAGACAGTGTCAAACACAGCAATAGTTAATTTAATTTTTACTCTCATTATTAGTTTAAAATAGTTTTAGTCACCAGTTTTATCTGTATTTATAATGGTACTGATTCAAGTATTAACCTTTTCTTGACAAATGAATGACATACTTTCTGAATGAATATACTAGGTGCCATTCACACTGATTATGTGTGAGAATAATGTCTGCTTGCAAAAGAACACTTTTTCTGAAAAAAACAGAAATGTGTGATAGATATGTGATATCTATACTAGTTAAGCATTCTTTACTTGAATTTATGCCATAAAATAGCATATTACTTTATAGAATTCAAGACTCATGGTGTGTATGTGTGTGTGTTAAACTAAACAGATAAATGTCCTGGTCAAGATGGAAATGACAGTGTTTGACTTGTTTTAGTAAGATGTGTGTGAGCTGACTTTTAGAGTTTCCAAAAAATACAAATGTATGATCTAATATAACAAATGTGGTGTGATGCCAGAATGACAGACTTCTTTTAGGCCAAAAACCTTCCTAAAATTTGTTACAAAAAAAAAAAAAAGTAGAACAGCACGTAAGGCAGGATTTTCAATATGCATCTGGAGAACTTTGTGCATATGTTCTATAGATGTCCTACACTTTAGAGGCATGTACTTTCAAATTCATTTAAATCCAAGAAATTAAAATGTTAAGACGAAATCCTTTCATTTTAAATATTTTTATAGTGATGCTAACACAATGCTATGGAAAGTGACACACAATGGTAAGTATGGTATATGGGAGTATACATCTGAAAACTATACCAGGGCACCGAAGTCACAGGGCACCAAGTCTGGGCTGTAGGGGGCCTGAGTCCCCTGGGTGATTTGATGTTTCTCAAAAAAATTTCTCATGAGATGTGATGCATGAGTAAGCGCATTGTCATGATGAAGCTGCCAATCACCAGTTGCCTATAGCTGCAGCCTTCTGAATCATCTGAGTAGTTTCCATTGAGGAATATTTAAGCTTAACACAAAATTTGATGTGTTAAATTTTGCTGTACTTGCTCAGTTATTCTGAATGTGACAGCCACCCCACACACAAGCTCACTCAGTGCATCTACTGCCCCCATTGACTAGTACAGTGAAGTTGTCATTGTTCATGCATGTGCATTCCAGTCCACTCTCCTTGGCTGTTAGGTTACATTGATATTGTGCAAACCGTTCTCATTATATTAACAATTGTTAGACTTTTTCTGGGCAAACTTCATACACCGACATGTTTTACTTTCTGTTAATAGCCCAATTCTCATTTATTATTTATGATTGCCTAAAATTTTATATTGATGTTCATTTTTCAAAAAGCACAGCCAACTGAGAAATAGTTTGTGTTCATTACATAAAATAGACTAATAATACGATCATCTTGTGGTGTTGAAGCCATAAAGAAATTGCTGACTTTCTTATCCTTACTGCATGTTGAGACGTATAAGCAAAATCTTCATTCTTCCAGATAAGCCGCATGTTTTAGCCAGGAAATTTTTGAGGTCATAGTGAGTACTGAATGTGTGTTTGTGAACACTTGATAACCTTTTTGTATTTACCCCAGTTTCATTATACCTTTGAGGTACAAGCAAGGAGATGTCCAAAAAGGCATTTAGATGTCAATTGCTTTTGGTTGTTTGTTTCCAGGGATGGATCAATTCTTTTTATTTTACAACTAATAGAATATTATAAGATGGCACCATTTTAATTTTTTGAGCCATAGGAGTAAATTGAGCTAAAGCATTAGCATATTCTTCAATAAGATAGTCCACTGCTACTGAGATTGTTTTTTATCTTGTTATTTTAAATAGTGCATATTGTTTAGGCTTAAAAAAAGTCCAATGGGCTGGTTATGCAGAAGTTCCAAAAGCAATGCCAGCCATGCTAACATTTGGGTGATGCCTTTCAATTTCATGTTTAGTATCTTATTTTATCCACGCAACAACATAGTGAGATAGGTACTTTTTAACTCCCTTTTACATAAGAAATAATAGAGATGCAGAGAAAGTAAGTCTTTTATTTATGTTACACAACTCACATGGTTATAACTTAGATTTTCTGGTTCCAAATTTAGAGCTCCTTCCTGGACTTGGGTAAGCCATTTATCTTTCTGAACGTCTATCTGCACACATAAAATGGGAATCATAATGTTTTCTGGTTTTTATAAAAAGTAAAGGCAATGTTAAATGCTTGGCACTCAAATAGTTGCGATGCTCTTAATTTGAACATGAAGGGCATATGTAGCTCAGTTAATGACAATAAAACCAACCAGTCCGAAGTATTGATGTTCCCACAAAAATTAGGAATGAAACTGCCAAAAAGAAAAATAGGAGTAGCGTTATAGTAGGAGGTAAGAACTGATGCATACTCAAATGAACACTATACAAAATATTAATTACCTGTAGTCATTGCTAATGAGTTACCTGGGAGGAACACACAGCATTGAATGCTGATGACCATAACTACACCAATGTCACCTGAAGAACTAGAGAGCTAGGACTGCCTTGAACATCTTAAAACCCTCTCAGAGAGGGAGACAGTGGACACCTAATGAACATTGGTAGAATTAATAAAACTTCTTTCACAATACTCTCTTGTGTTGAGTTGATAAATCAATTTTGTCTTCATAAGACTTTCTATAATTGCACTTTTTCTTTCATGTAGCTTGTCAATGCTTACATTCCACATGATGCCAAACATATTCCCTTGAATATATCAGATGCTAGACATATATTATTTACATGAGTGATTGTCAAGAGTATGCATCCAATGTGCTCTTTCCTCTCTTTGGATTGTCCTAGGTAGCTCGGTGTATGGAAAGAAGCTTTCAGTAGCCCAAATTTTCATTCAGTATAGTGCTTTTATTACAGAATTTAGAAATTTTAGTTAATAGCTGCCCTAGATATGTTCATTTTCTATTGGTTTAATCCTTGGGAAAGTATTTAATTAGCCCACTATTTTACTAGCAGTTTTCTGTATTACTGGAATACATACTAGCTAGCTTACTATATTCTTAGATTTGTCCTATTGTGAGCATGGGACTGGCCAACACAAGGTCTGAAAATGATGTCGATTTCAAAAATGGAGATGGGAGCAGTGGTCAAAAAGAATATTTCACTTTCCCTCCCCCCATGTAAATAGACAAGAAAATGAATTTTCATCTTATTTTTTGCCATCATTATAATTAATCACTAAATATCAGATTCTTTTTAGGTGGAAAAACTAAGAACATTTAAAGGTATAATTTTAAGTAATTATTCATAATTGCTATTGAAAACTGGAAGAGATTGAGTAACCTGGGAACAGTGAGTCCCCTGTGAACAGAACTGTTTAAACGGATACTGCAGAAATGGGATCCATAAATGAGATAGGGTTATTTCTTGAGTCAAATAAATAATTCTGTCCTTATTATACTAAGCATGGTCTCTCACTTTATGTTTCTATTAAAAAATTGACCTAAAATCTTTACTTAACATGTTATGAGAAGTTGACCCCACGAGAAGATCTCATGAGAATCAGAACACTAACTCACATTTTAAAAAAGCCTGTCAGGATCAGAATGCTGGAGGAGAACGAACATCTGCAGACTGGCCTAAGCCATAGGTGGCTTTTCTCTTTGGTAAAATGTGTGGTGCTTATTCTTACAGATTTAATTTTAAATTATTCTAACTGGGGGAGAGAATTTTTTTTCAAAGAAAGGCATTTGAAATATCTTACTTTTTTTCCCATTAGGCAAAATAGTAGGATTAACAGTTAAATTTTTAAGAGAAGACAATTTGATAGGAGCTAGTTTAAGTCAGTTTATATTTGAGATTAGGAAGTAGCTTTAGAGAGTGCATCAAGAGACAAATATAGCTCAGTTTGCCAGGGAGCTGCTGTCATTTTAAAGAATTTCTATATTCTTTCTTCCATGGTAATATATAAAAATTTAATTTAGGAAAATGATTTACTATGATGTAAACTACACATTAAAGAAAAACAAAGTACATCATTTTCCCCCAAAAGAGTACTAAGACCCTGTATTAGTTTTCTACTGATGCATCACAACAAAAATTTAGTGGCCAAAACAACAGAAGTTTATTATTTCATAGTTCTTTGGGTTAAAAGTCCAGGTGTGGCTTAGCTGGATCCTCTTCTCAGGATCACATGAGACTGCAATTAAGATATTGGTTAGAGCTAGTTTTCACCTGAGTTTAGGGTCCTTTTATAAGCTCACTGATTGTTGGCAGAATTTAGTTTCTTGAAGACTGAAGACCTCAGCTCAGAGGCTGTCTACCAATCTCTGCTAGGTGGTTCTATCTACAACATGGCAGTTTTCTTATTCAAGGCCAACATGGGAGCATCTGCAGCTGCTTTAGATCTCTAACTTCGGACTCTGACTTCTAGATTTTTATAAATGCTTATACGTTTAGGTCTGGCCCACCAATGATGATCTCCCTTTTGATGAACTTGAATTCAGTTGAGTAAAGAATTTAATGACATTTGCAAAATCCCTTCATAAAGATGAAGGTCATGTAACCTCACATAATCTTGGGGGGTGACACTTATATTCACAAGTCTCACCCATATTCTGGGGAAGGAGATTGTACAGTGCACCAGGAAACAGGAACCTTGGGGGTCATTTTAGAATTCTGCATACCACATATCTTCTTTTCTATGAGTGAATGAGTACTTTGCCTCAGACCTTAGTTGCAAAGAAACAGAAGTCACAATACTTTCTTAGAGAAGAGTTGAAAGTCAATCACACTTAAATGCTTCATGAACTGTCTTCTAGTGTGAGTATAATTACTTATGATAACTTTATTAATTGGTTATTGGCTTTGCCTCCCTTAATCAAAAGTAAGCAGCATGCCAATCATGACAATTTGGTTTCATCCTTAGGGTAACTGGTAGAGACTATCTAGGACCACTGTGTTGAAAATGAGTCTAAGGACCCATCTGGGCTTAGTAGGAAACAATGCTGTGATTAATGAGGAATGTCTCATATGGCAAAGGAAGTGGCATAGTGACATAAGTATTTGTCATCTCCTATCTGTATCTTGAGCTATTTTCTTCATGAAAATTTTAGCCTTATTTTAGAGCTGTAAAGGAAATACAAGTTTAATTGCTTTTAATTTCGATGCTTTTTTAATGACTTGCAAGCAATCCTTAAGAGATTTATTTCAGGTAAGTTCAAAATTCAGCTGATTATAAAAGGAAAATATTTAAGGAATGAGTATTTTTTGATTATTTATTAACTTTTAAAATATTTATTTTGTACTTATTCTAGTGCACCTATGTGCCAGACACTGTTCTAAGTGCTTTACAGGTATAATCTGATCAAACCTATATAAGCAATCCCATGAAATAGATATCATTATTTCCATTTTATAGATGGGAAAGCTGAGACCCTGTGAGGATAAGTGGTTTACCCATACTCACATAGCTTTTAAATGGAGAAGCTGAAATTCAAATGCAGTCTGGTTCCAGAGACTATGAGGTTAACCATTGTGATATGCTGGATAAACCTGAATCCTTGAGTATGTGGTTACATATTTTTTTCATAGATATTACTAATGTAATTAATTTCACAATTGCTCTTAAAGTCCTGATAAATTGACTCATTCAATGAATCTTAAGTGGCTAACACATACCAAATATTGTATTTGGTTATATCTTGGGGAAGATTTGGGAAATGAGAAAAACAGAGAGAAATATAAGACATTTACTTTGTAACAAATAAGTGTATAATCTAGCATGGATGACAAAATAAGTGAATAATATGTATACAATCAATAAATTATAATAAGTGCTGTAAGAAAGCTGTAGGCAAAGAACTAAGGGAATTCAAATGTATATTGGGACAAGTGGAGATTCCCACATTTGCCTTGGAAGAGTTTGAGGCTATTTGGAGAGGAAAGATTGTTTGTGGGATACTAAAGGTAGGAGAAGAATAAGTGCACCCAGGATAGAGAAGTGTAATGGAAATATCTTGAAGATCACTTGAAGCAAGCAAGTGGGAGGAGGATGAGACAGAAGTTGGGGAGTAGTCGGAACAAGGGTGGTCAGCAGGACATAATGGAAAACATGTGAAGTGTGGGGGCTGGAGCTGATCGAAAGGGCTGAGTTCCTTAAAGCAGAAGCAGATGCCTGTAGTCACTGGGGGTGATAGGAAGCTATCAGTGATCTTAGAGGTAGTAGTTTAGAATCAACCAGAGTTAATAAGCTAATGGTTTTTGAGAATGAGGATAGAAGACAGAAGCGTCATCAAGTGTGCCAATCAATGTAGCTACTTTTCACAAATGATACATTTGTCACCTTTGTCAACTTCAGATCAGAAGGCATGGATAGTGGGTATGATATTTTCACAGGTCATAGTTCACTTCTGCAATAATTTATTTCTCTATAAATGGAATGTATTTCTAGTGTAAGTCCCCCTTCCCTGAATGGTAGAAAACTCAGTTATTTTCAAGTAAATCTGCAAATTCAGTCCATGTGGTGACTTTTTCATTTCAGGACTTTATATTGGCTAAAGAAGGTCTCACCATGCTGTTCTGGGAGTTCAGGTGCACATATGGTGACTGGGCTCCTGTAAGGAAGGAGCATTTGGGTCCTAGCCTTTCTCTGACATGTGCCAGCATGGGCTGAGATGAAAACCATCTGGCCTGCTTGTTGGGACTATTACCATTGTATTCACTGAGATGTTATGATCCTATGGACCCCTGCATCAAATCCATGTAGATCTATTTCTACCCTGCTTTCTTCTGCTTATATTCTCCCACTGTAAACCGGGCTTACCTGCTGTCAATAGTTTGTGCTCAGCCTCTTCGAGCCTTCCCTAGAGAGCTCAGAAAACTGTCAGAGGCTGACTTGAGCTGTTGAGAAACAGGGTAAGGTGGGCGGGATAACGATTTTCTGTTTCAGGTTCTCATTGCCCAGACTTACCCTGGTCATTTCTACTTGATGGTTGCCACTCACACTGGAGCAGATGGCATCTCTAAAACCTTTGTTATCTCCTTGGGTTTTAGCTCTCCTCTTCAATAGCCTGAAACATACCTGACTGGATTATTGAAAATCATCCTCCACACCCAACCTATCATTCTTTGCTGCAGGCTGTGGGGTATCAGGTCCCATCTCAGGAGTTTAGAGGTTTCTAAGCTGTCTTCCCTCCACCCCAAGTCATCTTGATCTTGTTTGTAGATGTCTGGTTAGGTAAGTCTTTATATTTTCTTCTTTTTGGTCTGTTTGTTAAATGATATAAAATTTATGTTAGGCTTAGTCTCCTCTAAAGATTCACTTTTTGAGTTTCAAAATACTCAGATCTTCTGAATTAGAATGCTTGGCTTTGATAACAATGACCCTGCTATGAGTTGCAGGAATTTATTTGCAGCTAAAGCCAAGAACCTCCCCTGATTCTGCATGCAGCTGTGTTAGTCATCCTCAAGCCAGTGTGTGCCATCCATGTCAAAGGGTAATGGCCACAGAAACAGTATGTGCTGGGGGAGAGAGTAGGGGGAGGGTCAGCGTGGCAGTGCTATTGGTGAAACTGGGTGGCGATGTCAAGGAGTAGAAAAACTAATGTCACAGATTTTTATCCTTTAACACATTTATGAAATTTATTAAATTAAAATGCCTGTTAATTTTTAAGAAAACTTTCCTTTTATTCCTCTCATGAGGAAATTTTAAAGAACATGGGACCTTTTAACCTAGAGAAAATTAGTCTCTGGGGGTTATTGGCTGATTTCTAAAAGCTTACTGAGCTGCTCTTGGGTGGGGAGCCACCAAAAGGAGGGGGATGGGAATTCTCATGTATTGAGTCCCTATTTTGTGCCAGTACTTTTAGGCATTTTGCTTCTATTATTAGTTTGATTCTTTACAAAAACCATATTAAAGTAAGTAATATCAACCTGTTTGCACACTAGAGCAACAGAAGCTCAGAAAAGTTAAGCAATGTATCCTTAGAGAAATAGTAACACAAAGTGACCATAAGCACAGTCTCTGGAGCCAGGCTGCCTGGTGTTACACCTGGCTCTGCCACTTACTGGCTGGCTGTGTGACATTGACAATTTGCTTAACTTCTTTGTGCCTCAGTTTTCATAATTGAAAATGGGGAAAATGGTAATATTTCTTAATGTATAGAAAGTAATTAGAAGAATGCCTGGCACTTACTAAATGCTATAGGGAGGTTTTTAATGCTATTATTATTATTATTTCAAATCATCTTAGCCATAAAGCTATAAAGTAACAGAGCATGCATTTTAACCTAGGTCTGTCTGAGTGTTTTTAAGCAAATGTTACATAAAATAATACCATATATGTATATGTGTTAAATTTTATAATTTCTTCAAGAATTTTCTTCCATAAATATTTATTAAGCTTTTTCTATATAATAGGTACCATGGTACAAAATAAATTGTACACATAGAGTGACATGTTGAATGCTACCTCATCAAGAAAAGTGGCTAGATGGATTGTCTCGAATTGGATGGCTTACTTAATACATGGGCTTCATCAGGAATATTGGGAGAAGATCTCAGAGTGTTAAGTCTTCTCAAGAAGCCCTAACTGCCAATTGGGAGAAACATATCAAATGTTATTTATAAACTTGAAGAATAACCCTAAATCAAATGTTGTAGGATTATAGTGTCCACACTGCAGGGGTTGATTTATAACCAAGTCACCTCTTACATGGGTAATGCTATATAATAGTATGTATTGATTTATTCAATGATGGTGCCCTAGGGTCAGCTAGAAGTTCAATAAAAGTCAGATATACAAAAAGAACCATAATTTCTAATATTCTGTAACTGAGGTAACATTGCCCTCAAGTCCCTGTCCCTCTGGCTAATTGGGTGAGGAGTGGTGGAAATGGGAGAGGGGATTTAAACTTGCTGACTGACATTATCTTAGTCTCTCCTAGTTTAAAATAATCTTACTTAAAATTTACACAGGTTCTTTTTGTGGTAAACACTTAATCTTTCAGGGTTTATCCATTTCTCTTTCATATAGTGGCATTTTATTTCAAGGGGAAGCCTATGCATCTCTGTATGCCATCTAGGAAAGGGTCTTTGGTCCAGACCCTGTCCCTGGGATGGCAAACCTATTTGCCAAATTATCAAAACACGGATGACAGTGCTGAGTGCAGTCAGTTAATATGTAAAGTCACGTGTCCACAAGAGCTTTAAAAAATGTTAGTACATTGTTCTGACACTCTTAAGATTTCAGGTCGTGGATGCTTCTTCATTTATAAGGTCCTAGAATATAACAACAACAAAAAAATCCCCTGATCTATTTTAATGACATTATCTATGGCCTTAAGGCTACTTGTATATATTCGAGTTCACACATCTCATTATTTTGGGCATATTATTAATCCTAAATATGTTTGCTTGATATCCAAATTCCCTTTGGAATAGTACACACAACTAAATATTTTGTGACCTAAAAGAAAATATGAAGCCGATTGTTACAGTAGCATTTTGCTGAATTTTGGCATTGCTTAGAATAACTAAATATGAAACATGATAGAACATGTATTTTTCAGTCTCTGCTTTTATATTTAAGTTAATGTATGCCCCAAATAATGAGACACTCCACTTATAAATATCTAATCTTATAATGAACAACATGGAAAAGTATCAACTAATAGCATTCTAGAAGAAAATTAAGAAAATATTTCTGAATTTACTTAGTTATCTGAAAGAGCTAATAATTTTTTCAGAGTGAAATAATTTTTCAAAAGAAGAAAAGTGTTCCTTTGTGCTAGAATTTTCTTTTACTTTATACTTAAAGCCTAAACGCACATCATCCAGGTTTTTCTTAAATGCTGTGTTTAAAAATTCATTTAGAAGTATTTTCCTTGCTCTCTGAACTTAAATGTCCTTTGTAAATCAGAATAATTGCAAATGTCCTGTTGTGGAAAAAAATGGGTTAATGTGTCAGATCTGAGATGCCTGTCCTTAGAAGGCTTTTTTGCAAGGTTGGCCCTTAGCCGATGTATAAGAATTTGAATTTTAGGAGTTTATCCACCATTCCCTAACTGATAAGGGTGATTCGCTGTGCCCAGACTGCAACATAATGTGGTTTATACTGAAAACCTGCTTTCCTTCTGGGGGTCTGAAATTTTGGTACCTGCTAAGCAGAGGGTACCTTGGACACTGAATCTCTAGTGAGCTCCCCTGGATAGAAACAGCACGCACATGTTGGTGTATTTTGTTGTCTTTGGGGAGGCACACTCCCATGGAAGGAGGCGAGTGCAAGGAAGCCCGCACAGACATTGCTACAGACTGTCCGCGCCTTCCCACGGTGATCCACTGTCTATTTGAACCACAGTGCTGGTTTAAGTCTCAGCTATGAGTACAACTATATGCTGAATGCGGTGAATCCTTTTAAAGAGCACCCACACATGGAGTGGCCTTGAGGACTCCAACACCTTTGCAATATATTACAATTTTTTAAAGAAACAACACACGACATAATAATAAAAAGTACAAATGTGCCATAACTGCTGATTTATAGGTCTTTCACCACAAAGATTAAATTTTGTCTCATCTTTCTGACAAGCAACTAGGTCAAACTTTATTTCTTTTTCCAATAGTCTCTAATATGTAACAGGACAGCAGAGATATCTGGCTACAATATAAATGCCAAATAAAGAAAACAAACATGTAAAATTTAAAAAGAAATCCTATTGTGTGAACGGTATAAATTTTAATCCAAATAAGGTTAAGAGTGGCCCTTTATAACTATTCAGCTCGGAGGGGGGAAAAATGTAGCTGAGCTGGTAAATGTGTAACAGCTGGCAAGCCTCCTTACCGCTCTTATTTTAGATTACTCAGAGTCCTGGCTCTATGGAATGTAGCTCTGAATCTCAAGCAACCTTCAGAGGGGATTTTTGAAACTTCATTTCTTTTTCATTTTCTTGGGCTCATTTACTAAATGAGAAAAGAAGTGTGACTTAAAAGAACCTATGGCAGGTATGATGATGAATAACAAGTCAGAAAAGCAGACAGCTGAAGCTCTCGGTGTAATGAGTTTTAAGCTGATGCCTCCATGTTGCCAGTTAAACTATTGTGAAAACTTGCCACTGACTAATCGCATGCTGGCTTATTTAGATGGGAAAGTCTGAAAGCCAATTAAATCTGAAATGGTTGTATTCCCTGAGCTCTCTCAAAGTATCTATTTATAACCATTCTGGGCTTAGGATACGTTTTTTAAATGTTAGTAACAGATTTCAAAATTCTATGAATTTTGTTATTTTTCATTGAATGAAATGAACTGAATTACAGATTTTTGCTGTAATAGAAAATAGAAATTAAAAGTAAGAGCTCAGTTTGCATAATAATATGGCGGTCTCCTGTTGCAGGCACTTGCCTTCCCAGGTTTCCTGTCTTATATCCTTACTCCATCCCATATAAATATTAATTATTACAGTATCAAAGGACTGGAGTGACACTGCTCCACTGATGTAACCTGACTTGAGAGTGAATGGGAAAGTGCTTTGGGGTGTTATGTGGAATTATAAAAACCCGATTTATTGCCCTTGCTGTACAATTAATTTGATCAATTAAAATGTGCCCCCTAATAATTTATGATCAATTTATGATAAACAATTCCCCATGAATGCATAGGATTCCACACATTTTTTTCTAACTAATGAGAAATCTCATTTTTATTTTATTGCCTTCCTGAATTGACCTTTTTTTTCTTTTCCTAGATTATTTCCCTTTTAAATGTATGGGGTCTGCCCAGAAAGTCTCCAGCCCTGTAATATGAAAAATAGAGACATTTATTGAAGATGCAAAATAGAAGAAACACTGTACATAGGACAATGATGCCTCAGTCCCCTTCAAAGTAGGCACTTTGGGATCTCACACAGTTCTCCCATTTTCCATCAGCTGCCTTGTCGTATTTTCCTAAATTTCATCAATGACCTGAAATCTCTCCCCTTTCAAAAGTGAATTTAGTTCTGGGAAAAGCCAGAAGTCATAGGGCACCAAATCTGAGCTATACAGGGGCTAAGTCACCAGGATGATTTGATGTTTCACCAAAAATCTCTGTACTAGATGGATGATCGGTGGTGTTGTGATGAAGCTGCCAATCACCAATTGCCCAAAGCTGTAGTCTTCTGAATCATCCAAATAGTTTCTGGGAGGAATGTTCAAGCTTAGTGTAAAATTTGATGTGGATTTGTTGCTCTACTTGCTCAGTTATTTTGAGTGTGATGGCCACAGAGTACACATGCTCACTCAACAGTGCCTACTGCCCCCCTACTGACTAGTACAGTGAAGCCCTCATTGTTCTTGCATGTGCATTCCAGTCCACTCTCCTTGGCTGCCAGATTACATTGATATCACATGAACTGATCTTGTTATATTAACACGGCTGGACTTTTTTTGGACAGACTTTGTATGTCTCCTTGGTCTCTGCCAAAGTATAGTCTTGTGCTTTTCTCCAGCTGTTGACAGAGGAATATTGTGGATATGCTTGACTGAAGATCTGTATTTTATTGAAATAATAGCTCGTCTTTAATGTCTGCCTTCCTAATTTCCTGGGTACTGCAAGGAAAAACATCATAACACTAAACCCTTGACTGCTACTCTGATTTGTAAATGTTGTGTGATTCACCCCCAGCATCCAATTTCCTCCTTTCTGTTCATCTGAAGGAGAATGTACTTCTTGCTTCCAACAACATCATGGATCTCTCATTAACCCAGCTTCTTTTTCATCAACTGGTTATATATATCTATCACACACACACACACACACACACACCTTGCTATAAGAATTATTTCACATAAAATACATCCTTTTCTTTCACTGCTCAGAAACTAAGAAAATCTAAACCAAATAACATTTAGGTATATGTCCCCTAATTTCCTCCTTCTGGTTCATTTTATCATCCATTTTATCATCACTAGACTAGGTTAATGCTCTAGTCTACTGAGCCTCAATCTTCAGTTATCTGAGTAAGGCTTCATAATCAAACAGATCTGTATATTCTTCCTTTATTGTTACTTGCTTAATAATTTTATTTAAATCAAGTTCTTAGCTGGTGTGACCTATTTATAATTTAAATAAATTCACTGTCTTGTAGACTTTTTGTGATAATAGTTGTACAATTTTTAAGTTAATGTCCTAGTTATAATTTTCTAATTATAAATATAATTTTCTATCATTTGAAATATAAAACCACCTTGAACATCTCTGACCACACTAGAGCTTACTGAACTTTGTGTGTAAATTACCCACTTCTACCTTTTAGTCTACTGATGTTTTATTTTCTTTATTATGACTCTTCTTTTCCATCTCCCCATCACAGGTGCTCACTCATGTTCCTTCATGCCTTCATGACCTGACATAAGGCAACTCCTCTGACCCATTATGTTGACTCTTTCTGTCTTTTGTTCTTCTGCATTTTGTACTTGCACATTGTAATATTCTAAATTTCACTGGAAAATGTTTTATTTTCCAGTATTTTAAAGTTTACACAAGTATCCATTGATTTTCTCTCCCAACTCCCTGAGGTATATTATATTCTTTTTCAAATATCTGAGCTTCCAGAGGACACAGATGATTATCTTTTAGTGCTTTACTATCTCTCCTCTATCTGATGCAAGCGTCTGTGTTCCCATAAACTTCCACTATGCTGATGGGCTAGGAGGACAAGGTCATAATGTTTCATCTTTAAGTTTTCACAGTTTTAGTTAGAAATAGAGTCATTTATATGGTATACAAATTAGGACTCCTTGATTTTTCAGAGTAAATGTATAAAGGTTGAAAGGGAAGGGAAAACATGGAATACTGGGTAAATGAAACGAAGCTCAGAGTGTCTACAGCACAGAATGTGATAATGAAGTGGGGAAAGATAACACTGGGGAGGGAAGCAGGGGTCATGTCAGATAGGGCCTCAGAAGCTATGACAAAGAGTCTGGATCTGATCCCAAGTCAGCAATGAGCAACGGAAGAGTGACATGTATGGGCAATGGATAGAAGGTGGACATATCCAAGAGAAATAATGGAAAACAATATGACCTCTGCAACCATCCCAGCAAGAGATGCTGCTGGCCTGAGTTAGGGTAATGGCTCTGGGGAGGAATGATCTGGGCATATTTGAGGACTATTTCAGAATTGCAAACAACAGGACTTACCATTTAGCTAGACAGGCAGATGAGGAAGATGGAGGAGCCTAGGGCAGCAGTTTTCAACCAGTGTGCCACAAGAATTTTGAAAACATGTTACACCTGACTATTTAGTCCAGAGCACTGACATCTTTTTCCTTAGATTGTCAAATTAAAAAAAAAAAAGACAACAGTCAACACAATAGCTGTCCAGTATGAAGGAATCGAACTTATACCTATTTTTTGTCAGACTGGAAAAAAATAAATATTTTGGTGTGTAACAGAATTTTAGTAATTATGTATGCCACAAGATGAAAAAGGTTGAAAACAGCAGGTCTAGGGAAACTGCCAAGTATCTGGTTTTGGCAAAGGGTAGATCATTGTACCAATCACAAGCAAAGAACAGGCAGATCTACAGACTTGGCGAGAAAGAGAGCAAGTTCAGTATTGCACTCGTCAAACTTATTTGCTGGTGAGTTATCCAAGAGGCAGTTTGAAGCTCAGAAGTGATATTTGCTTGAGATGAAGATTTAGGAAATGTTGGCATAGACAAGGATTTAAAGCTAAGGTACAAGAGTAAATATGCTAGGCAGAGTTGGTAGGAGGACCACAACATTGAGGGATGTGTAGAGAAGGAGGAGATTGCCAAGTAGGCAGAGCAATGATAGCCAGGAGTTATGATGGCCATGGTGGATGTGGAATCACAGAGCAGAGAAAAAGGGGTCATTCCAGGGGGCAACTCTCAACAGGAAGTTCAAATAAAAGAGTGACTCAGAAAAAAACTACTGAATCTGGCCACTTTCTGGTAGTTAGTAACTCTGGCAAGAGCAGCTTCTGTGGGAATCAGGCCGACAGCATGAGGATTAGGCCCCCAGCATGGGAAAGTATCTACCCCAGGACAGTGGTATGTAAAGGAGGTTGTATTAGTCAAGGTTCTCCAGAGAAACAGAACCCACAGGACATGTGCATATATATATATGTATGTGTGTATATATATATGTATGTATATTATATATGTACATATATACATATATGTATAGATGCATGTGTGTATACTGCATATAAAACACATAACTGATTATAACAAATCAACTCATGCAATTATGAAGGCTGGTAAGTCCCAAGAGCTGCAGAGTGATCCAGCAAACTGGAGACCCAGGAAGAGCTGACGTTCCAGTGCAAGTCCAGAGGAAGGAAAAAAAAATCAATGTCCCAGTTCAAAGACTGTCAGGCAGGAAAATTTTGCTCTTACTCAGGTGAGGTTCAACCTTTGTTCTATTCAGATCATCAACTGATTGGATGACGCTCACGCATTTTAGGGAGGGTAATCTGAGTTACTCAGTCTACTGATTTAAATGTTAATCTTATCAAAAAATATTCTCACAGAAATAAAATAATGTTCGATCAAATATCTGAAAACTCTGTGGCTCAATCAAGTTGACAGAAAATTAACTGTCACAGATACCTTCATCACTTTTATGATGTATGCACTCTAAACATCAGAAACAGCTAAGGATCTTTTTTACAATATGTGGAGTTCTGAACTGTGCCCTTAGAATTCAGTCCCTTTGGTGTAAGGCCACTTTATCACTTTCCTAGGACTGCCACAACAAATTACTACAAGCTGGGTGGCATAAAACAACAGAAATTTGTTTTCTGTGTGAAGGCCAAAAGCCTGAAATCAAAGTGTCAGCAGGGCTGTGCTTCCCTTGAAGGCTCTAGGTTAGCACCCTTCCTTGCCTCTTGCCAGCTTCTGGTGGCTCATGGTAATCACTTGACATTTCTTGGATGGTAGATGCATATCCCTTTCTTAAGAAGATGACAATCATTGAATTTAGGGCCTACCCTACTGTAGTATGAGCTCATCTTAGCTAATTACATCTGTAAAGACCGTATTTCCAAATACGGTCATGTTATGAGGTTCTGGGGGGACATGGGTTTTGGGAGGCACTATTCATCTCTCTATAGCCACCAAATAAGCATCTCTAATAAATAATGCAAATAATGCAGGTGGTTCACAGACCAGACTTGGAGACTGCTAAGCCTACACAAACTGCTTTTAATGTAAAGGTGTGTGGGGGGGGGTTGGTTCAGGTAGGTGGGAGAGGGATTCCCTGAAAGCTTAAATCCCACTGTGACTGATCTTAAGGGCCAGGCACTGGTAAAGTCATCATTTAATCTGAATTTTAAAACAGCATTATCTCTCTAATATTAAGAAGTTTTAAATGAAGAAAGATTTCAACCTGATTTAAAGTTTAATATTGTTGCCAGAATTGAAAACTGATAGGACCTTCATTGTCCTGAGCCCTGAGATGGTATCTGTGTAATAACACAAAGGCATAAGCTCATACAATTCCTTTAGTAAGAAACTGAAAGCAAAGGTTATTACAAAATGAAACTAAGAACACTAAAGTCTATTCTCCCATCTCAGTCTAGCCAGAAACCTCAGATAATCAGGGAGATACATCTTTATTGGAAAATTTGTCATATTTGGAAGATATATGCCAAAATAGGTCAGGGAAAGTTCTGATTTTACAAAAAATGTTTTATTCAGTTTCATTGTAGCAATGATGTGCAACAAGTAATTTAATATTGAACATGATATTAAAGAGCAAAATGCTATATCTATTCAGTGAATGAATTATGAAAAAAGAAATACAGAGAAGTTATATACAAAAGATGAATGAAGATAAATTGGTTAAAAAGTAGTCCCCAATATAGCTGGGATAATGTTTCACAGAAAGCCTTTATATGGAAAGCATTATGACAAATCTATGAAGGCACTTGGGATGGATTGATAATTTATATAGAACAAACACTATCATTGCTATAAAAACCTTACCGTATAAGTTGCTTTTCTGAACTAAATATACCAGTATATAATTTTTATTAATCATATGTAAATAAAAGGATGTTAGCTATCCCCTTAAACTCTCTCCTAGACCTAGGGTTTCATGATATCTATAAAAATAATTATTTATCTGGAAGGGCGATAACATGGCACTAATATTACACTAATGAAGGAAGGCAAAGCAGAGGGGCTGGTGATGGGGGAAGGCACTGGAGGTGCTGCTGTCTACTCCCTGCCCTTGGTCACGGGCTCTCACACACTGAGAGTGCGAAGGCTGACATCAAGGACACAGGAAGCCTTCTCCCACGAGCAGACACAGGGCTGAACGAAGAGAGCTGTGACCTTTCTGACCACAGAATCAGAAGATTGTCCTTACCATAGCTATTTTGTGCCTGAAGGGTGGCTGTTGTTAACCTTACATTCATAAATGCCAAGGATAGCATTGTTTTGCTCATAATTTATATCTCACTCAGTATTAGGTTTTGAAATGATCACATTCAGAAATAGTTGAATCTGTTTGAAATGCCAATAAATGTTTTATTGAATGAAAACTTAAACAATACAAATTACCCAGGAAACTACAAAATCATTGAACTACTCACACTTTATAATTTTGTACTAACTGGAGTTTCCCAGGAAAGACTTCTGGCCATAGAGTAGGTACCCAGTATATACAGCGAATGGAACAGTCTTAAAGACATAATGAAAACCCTTAAATCTATTTTATATCTTGTTCACAAATTTCTTTGTATAGTATATTTTCAGTGTGTCACATAAAATTTTTAAAAGAAAGTTCTATTTATTGACTACTTCAACGATTTCAAATACAAATAAAAATAATTCATCTGAATTAAATGATACTGAAAAGTGTTTATATGTCGTGCCCTTGAATTCATACTGAGGGCATACTGCCTCCTTCCCATACCTTCTCCTGACATCTAAGCATACCAAAAAGTTGATCCTGTATATAGTTATTTATTGAATATCTGTAGCCCCTGTTAGCTATTTAATCCCACCTGAGAAGATTAAAAGGTACATTCTTGGTGTCTAGCATTATATACAGTGGGTTCTCAATAAATATTCAGTAAATGAATGAATAAAAGGGAAATGGAGAGAAAGAGTGGTGAGGGTAGAAAATTATTATTTCTTGAGGATGTACCATATGCCAAAACCGTCATGCTCTGAACATAATTCATGTTTTAAACTAAAAATGGAAAAAGAGGCTTTTATTACTTATTTAGTGATAATTTCAGTATATTTGTTCTTGCAATGAAGAGAAGACTCTAGTAAAATAAAATTAATAAAGAGTGTAAAGAAATTCTTAGATTTCATTATTGGTTTAAATTCTTATAAGTTTGTACATTTGTAGATTATATTAGCCATATTTTCTAGTTTCTATATTTGATGCTTTGACATTTTAGGTCCTTGCTGACTCTGTCTGGACTGTCCCTTCCAAGGCTAGGTGATTCTTAGAGATAGCAAACAACTTACCTTCCAGGGTGCCTTTCACATGCAAACCAACCACTCCAGAGCCTACACCACAGCCATCTCCTTCTCTGAGCTCTCATACTCTTGAGTCACACCAGCTCTAATCATTTCAAGGCCAGGTACCAGGCAACAAGGACAACCCTTATGTCCCAGAGTCCACTGAAATTATTCAAACCGGTCAATCCTAAACATGCAATAAATGCTTACATTTCCCCTTGCTCCCTATGCCTGACCCAACCTGGCACTTCCTTGTGTGGTCCATATGGTGTGGCATATCCCCACCTCTGGGGGACTGCGAGTATAACGATCTATCTTTTCAATGGCAGTTGTCTCCTGATCTGGTGGCCTCTCATACTGGAATAATAATAAAACCTACATTTTAAAACATAGGTTCAGTGTAAAAATTTTCTTAAGTGTAAGTATAGGTCAAAACATATAATGTACACATACACATATAACCTCTGTGAATTAATACTTTAGCCTTACAAGATAACTGAAGTTTTCAAATGATTATAGTGAGAAAACCCTCTTATTACTCTACTATTTGATTTAATAAGATCATGATACACAAGTTTTTCAGTAACTTTATTTTTTGCCAATTTTTATCCTCCCAACTAATATAATTTACTGACAGGATAAACATATAGATATTAATGTACATTTTTACAGGAGTAAAAAATGTGAAATTAGATTAAAATTCAAGTTAGATATGAAGGGTATTTTATTCTGTTACTATATTTTTATAAGAAAGAATAATACCTTATTCTAAATTCAGTTTGGAGTACAAAGAGACAGACTTAAAGCCCTAAATAGATTTTAATATACATGTTCACAATTCCTTATTCACAATTCCAAATTCCAAAAAAACTCTAAAAACAAAAAAAAAAATTCATGTTTGTGGTCACAAAACCTAACCTGAATTGATTAGGCTGTTTCCTCTTTATTCATTCTCTTTCTTCTTCATTAATGTGTTTTATTTGGAGAATATTAATAATGTACCATTTATTTTTTTAGATTTTTTATTTTTAGAGAGAGGAGAAGGGAGGGAGAAAGAGAGGGAGAGAAACATCAATGTATGGTTGCCTCTCCCACACCCCCTACTAGGGACCTGACCCACGACCCAGGCATGTCCTCTGACTGGGAATCGAACCAACGACCCTTTGGTTCACAGGCCGGTGCTCAATCCACTGAGCCACACCAGCCAGGGCAATAATGTGCCATTTATAGGCTCTTATATTCTAATATTCATTAAAAATTCTGAATTTTGAAATACAGCTATCCCAAGAGTTTCAGATGAGGAATTTTGGTCCTAATTCAGTGTATAAATGTGTTCATGTTGTTTATATGATTTGGTTATAGCAGCAAGAGTTGTTACTGTTCCTTTACATAGTATCTTATTTTATTCACTGTTGTGACTTCTGTATTAATTTTTAAAAAATTAATTTGAAGGAATGCGATAAAGTTGGTGGATCAACAGTTCAAGGCAGATATTGATGGTTTGTTATTTACCGGGCATTGCAGATACAAAGATGACCAAGACCCTTGAATGTTAACACATTCCAGTGAGGATCGATGTGAAATAAATAAGTATGACACAGTGTGACAAACACTGTTTAAAGTGGTATTTAGTGTGTTTTCTGTTCAGAGAGAAGAGAACTACTAAGTGCCTTCCTAAAAGAGGGGATTTTTGAAAAGGGAAGGAAGGAAAGTCAGCTCACCAGGGCTGCTCAATTCCAGTACCCTCAGTTCTCAAAACAAAAGGTAAGTATTAATGTAATGCCTTAAATAACCTGACATACTGTAACTTTTGCCAGTGCTGAAACTCTTCTCATTAGCATCGCTCAGTCATCTGTGAGAGACACTTTAACACTTTATAATATCAATAGAAGTTCCTAGAAAAGCAACCTGGCTTTGATATGTCATTGCACAGAAGCAGAATATAATGTTATTTGCAGGATTTAATAAAATGCCAAGGTAGTCTGGATTCTCTTCAAGGAGCCATCCTCAATCAAGCACCAAATATCCCTGTCCCACAAAGCACTTCCTTGGACTAAACGACTATGAGAGACCGAGTGCATTCTACTCATCAATAAAAATCACATTAGCAAGATAAATATTGGAACCACTTTCTTCCTCATAAATGTATACGATTTGCCTGCAGTGTCACGGTATTTAAAGCTCAGGTTAGAACTGACAGTGCTAAAGTTCAACCTGGTATTTTCAAATGCTTAACTCCAAGGAGTGCCAACAGCAAAGATGTTGGGTTTGTTTCAAAGAAGCAAGATGACAATATAGTTTTAAGCAACAATGCAAAAAGAACAGTTAAGCCAAAAAATAAAATAAATTTTTAAAACTCCTCATTCCCGTTTCCATTCTGTTAAATAATTATGGGGGAAAACTAATGGCATCCGTAACTTCACAGCTGAGTCCTTTTTCACTTTGCATAATGGCTGACACAAATCATTGAGAATCTCTGTACAATAAATCATTTGAAAATATATATGGGCAATGAGCCAAGAAAGATATTTAGCATTTAATCAATGGTGACCTAATATTTCTGCCCACCATCTATAAAATAAAAAAATCATTCAATTGAATCACCAAGCAATATTACTTCAGGGGGAAAATGTTCAAATTTGCAACAAGGAGACAGTTTGGAATAGATTAAAAGAAAAACTAGTTGGGATTCTTTCTTATTGAAATTCTGTGACTCCTTTGCTAATTTCCCAAGTTAATTTATTATGATCACTACTGAAAATTCCACACTACTCAAATGTGAAAGCTAGGAGGTTAGGTTATATGTACTCTAAGGTCTCTTCCATCTTTAATGTTGCATGGTACTATATTGCACTGTAAGCTACGACCATGTATGGGTCTAATAGTATTAGACCTAATTAGCCCTTAAATTGTATTATTTTGCCTCATACCTTCATTATTGATGCAGCTGTTAATTAAGTAATAATACCCAATACTTCATAAATGATACTATTTAATGCCAATGACATACATAACCATCCAAATTCTTCACAGTTTTTGCAGTGAGTGCCTTGCTTTCTGCCAGACTCAATGTATGACCTAAGGATAACTGGAGAATATATTGTGTATCAAAAGAGACCATTATATCTGATGAAAAATTATAAAGCCCATACATTTTATACCTCTTTTGAGAAATTATTATAGTGGTTAAAAAAATCTGTGGCAGTGGTCCACTTGTCATCCAGCCTATGTGCCTTAACAAACTCCTGAGATAAATCCTGAGAAAAAAGGAGAGGCATTAAAATCTGTCAGAGTTTATACATCATATAGGACATCACTACGTAAAGACCATATGAATCAAAAGACTGGAAATATTCAACACTAAACCCCTGGTTATGTCTTTTCCAATTTTAGAAAATTGCTTTATTTTTAATGCATGCCCCTAAGTACAGCTGCCTATTCCCCAAAACACTGACATCATTGTTCCCAGTTTTTCCTAAAGAAGTATACTATGCCCTTGAAATGATTTTAAGTGCTTTACATGTACTTATTCATTTAATTATCATACCACCTTCTGCATAGGCACTATTAGTGCCCTCATTTTATATATGAGGGTATGCAGAACAGAGACGTTAAAGTAACTTGTACTGGGTTACACAGCTAGAAAGTTGTCAAGCTGGGATTCAAGGCTAGGGCTGGGAGGAAAACACCATAAACTTAGCCAGCACGCTGTTCTGCAGTGATGCGGAGCTGCTCAGATATATTTCTACCTGGTTTTCAGGACCTCATGCATAAATGTAGAACTGTCATGGTCTTCCTACATATACTGCATTTTTTAGCAACAGGTTACAACAGTCACCCTTGCCCCCTTATCTGTGGATTCTCTTCCTGCGGTTTCAGTAACTGACAGTCAACCATGGTCCAAAAACACTAAATGGAAAATTCCAGAAATAAAGAATTCATAAGTTTTAAATAGCTTGATAAAATCTTGTGCCATCCAGCTTCATCTCACCCAAAGCAAATCACCCCTTTGTCCAGCACATACACATTGTATATTCTCCCCACCCAGTAGTCACATAGTAGCCATCTCAGTTACCAGATCTATTGCCACACTGCCATGGTCTTGTGCTCCAGTGGCCCTCATTTTACTTAACAATGACCACAAAGCACCAGAGTAGTGATGCTGACCAAGGAGACATGCCAATGGGAAGCTAAAAAGTGCTTCTTTTAAGTGAAAAGGTGAGTATAGTACAATAAGATATTTTGAGAGGTCACATTCACATAACTTTTATTACAGAATATTATTATAATGTTCTATTTTATTGTCAGTTATTGTTGTTAATTTCCTTCTGTGCCTAATTTATAAATTAAACTTTATCATAGGTTTTTATGTATAGGAAAAAACATAGTATATTTAGGGTTTGTGCTATCTGCTGTTTCCACTGAGTGTCTTAGAATGTATCCACCATGGGTAAGGGGGCACTGTTGTATTTTAAACTATTGGTAATTTTTAAAAAATTGTAGCCAAATGAATTTAAGGAATTTCTTTAATTTTAAAATCTTTAAGTCCTACAGTGTTTCTTTTTTAATGTGTGAGTGATTAAAATACAACATAAATTAGAAGAGGCATTGATTCTCTAGTCACTCCAAAGACATTGTCTCCAATGAATAAATAGTAAAATTGTACATTCATGATATTTTATCACTATATGAACTTCAACACATTTCTTATATTTTGAATATTGGTATGCTTCAAGGACATAGTAAAAGAAATATGTATGACTAAGCATATAATTATCCTAATAGGATATGACAAAACTTGCAATCTTTTATAAGTGCTTGACTAGATTACAGAAAAATTATTTCTCATAATTTAAAAAATCCATGTGTTAACCTGAGCAGAAATCTCTCTTTAGGGTCACTGGGATAAGCCCTTAGAGGTGTGACCCTCAATGAGATGTTAGCCAATGCTAAACAAGTGACAAAGTCTAAGAACTCGTTTTTTTACCCATTTATTTATAAAAGTCATGTTGTTAAGTATTTAGTGGGAAACAATGATAGGGATATTGTCATCAGAGAGAAGTAACACTAAATTTCATGAAAACACATTTCAAAAGTCTATTTGACATAGTTTAAAAAACTGGAAAATTAATAAAAACATGGTATCGATGTAAATGTTGATTTTGTAGCCCAAATTTTAGTGTGAACTTCTTTGGAAAATGGCTTAATGTGTATTTAATGGTTTGTGGAAATGGATTTGGTAGTGTGATTGTTAGCTAATTTTCCAAATGAATTCCCCCTTTTCTCTTTACATACACAGTATTTCTAATGTGTTAGACAAGTTGAGTCACAGTAGTGAGAGAATAGAAGGAATGATTTCTTGTCTATAAAAAAGGTAAAATGTTATAAATATGTGGGTGTGGTAAGTAGTGATTTGAATTCTTATGATATAATATCCCAAACCAAAGCTGACCATACGTGTATTTTTTATAAACTGTAGTAACTAACAGATTTTTTCAAAAAATCTCGGCCTAAAGAACAGACTTCTGAACCTCCAGTGTCTAGAGCTACGCATCACTATTTTCTTTTGTTTTTTTAGGTATATTTTATTGATTATGCTATTATGGTTGCCCCAATGTTTTTCTCCCTTTTCTCTCCCTCTTCCCTGCTCCCCCACAAACATTCCCCCACCTTTAGTTCCTGTTCATTGGTCATACATATAAGTTCTTTAGCTTCTCCATTTCCTATACTTTTCTTAACCTCCTTCTGCCAATTGTGAATCTATAATTTATGCTTCTTATTCCCTGTACTTTTTCCCCCATTCTCCCCCACCACCTTCCTACTGATAACCTTCCATGTGATGTCCATTTCTGTGATTCTGTTCCTGTTTTAGTTGTTTGCTTAGTTGGTTTTTGGGTTCTTTTTTAGGTTCAGTTGTTGATAGTTGTGGGTTTGGTGTCATTTTACTGTTCATAGTTTTAACCCTCTCTTTTCCGTAAATAAGTCTCTTTAACATGAACTCCTTTAACTTGACTTTTACTGGGAAGCATTTGATCTGCCCTTCCATTCTAAATGACAGCTTTGTTGGAGAGAGTAATCTTGCATGTAGATCCTTGGCTTTCATGACTTTGAATACATCTTTCCAGTTCCTTCTTGCCTGTAAGGTTTCTATTGAGAAATCAGCTGATAGTCTTATGGAAACTCCTTTGTAGGTAACTGCCTCCTTTTCTCTCGCTGCTTTTAAGATTCTCTCCTTATCTTTAATCTTGGGTAATATAATTATGATGTGCCTTGGTGTGTGCTTCCTTGGGTCTAACTTCTTTGGGACTCTCTGAGCTTCCTGGACTTCCTGGGAACCTATTTCCTTTGCTAGATTGGGGAAGTTCTCGTTCTTTATTTTTTTTCAAATAAATTTTCAATGTCTTGCTCTTCCTCTTCTCCTTCTGGCACCCCTATGATTTGGATGTTGGAACATTTAGAGTTGTCCTGGAGGTTCCTAAGCCTCTCCTCATTTTTTTGAATTCTTATTTATTCATTCTCTTCTGGTTGAATGTTTATGTCTTCCTTTTGTTCCAAATCATTGATTTGAGTCCCAGTTTCCTTCCCTTCACTGTTGTTTCCCTGTATATTTTTCTTTATTTCACTTTGCATAGCCTTCACTTTGTCCTCTATTTTGCGACCATGCTCAACCAAATCTATGAGCATCCTGATTACTAGTGGTTTGAACTCTGCATCTGAGAGGTTGGCGATCTCTTCATTGTTTAGTTCTATTTTGAGAGTTTTGATCTGTTCTTTCATTTGGACCATAATCCTTTGTCTCTATACCTGTTACATAGTAAGGGGTGGAGCTGGAGGTATTAACCAGGGTAGGGCAACTCACATTGCTGGGATGTGACATCGTATGTGGGAGAGGTGTGAGAGAGGGAACAATGCCCCTCGCTCAGCTCTCAACTGACTTTCAGTCACTTCCCCTGCTACCTACAAGCAAATTGGGCCCTTCTGGTGCTGATTCCTGGGTGAGCGGGTTAGTGTAAGTTTAGGATCCTGTGAGTCTCTCCAATGAACACTCCTGTGAGGCTGTGAGTTTCTCCTGTTGCTGCAATACCACAGATTTTTACAGCCAGAGGTTTTAAGACTTTCTTTTCTCATGCTGGAACCCTGGGTTGCACAGTCTCTTGCTTCCCTGTTGCTCCTTCCTGTTTATACACATGCAAATATGGGATCACCAACTGCTGTCCCTTCTGCCCAGTCCTCCAGCCACTACCTTGCCATGCATCATCCCCACTCTAGCTGCCCATCTCTGCCCCTCTCACCAGTCTGGATGAATGTTCCTTTTTTAACTCCTTGGTTGTTGGGCTTCCATACAGTTCGATTTTCTGGCAGTTCTGGTTGTTTTTTGTTTTTAAATTTGTTGTCCTTCTTTCAATTGTGTGAGGAGGCAAAGTGTATCTACCTCCACCTCCATCTTGGCCAGAAGTCAATTTTCTTGAATGTTTCTCAAGTATTTTGCAGTATAACCTTTAGGTTGATCTACTCACTCAATTACACAAAACATCAAACTCACCTTTGGTTAAAATAAACAACATTCACATTATTTGCTCAGGCCTTAGCCTCTTGGCATGTTTAAGTTGTGAAAATGAAGTACTCTAATTTTGTCTGAAAATACCTGCCTTATACTTTATTGCCACCCAATATTATACCAATTTGGATTTTGAAAGTTCTAATTCTAATTAGTTAGTCATATTACCACACTACTACCATAAATGATAGTAAGGAAAATGACTATTATGCAATAGAATGTTTATGAAATGTAGTATTTTGGCTTAAGGTTTATTTAGGATATACATTTATATACTTAATGTTTACCATTAAGGCTTCTTAGATTTAAGGGCACTTAACTCTTTGTTGATCCAAGGTAAAGAAAAAACAATATTTTTTATTTTATGTGTATGATAGCTACAAATAAATAAAACTTTTGAGGTTATATACTAAGCTCACCAACAAAAGTACAATTATATTCAAAGATGGGAAATGTTTGCCAGGCATCGCACCACTTTGCATCCCATGCTTATGGCATATATACCTGATCGTGACCAGAGGCAGCCTTAGGCCTCTTCTTGAAACAGTATTCCAGGCAGCCACAGTCAGTCATGAATGGCTCAGGAAGTGAACCGACCCGCCAATCCAGGTAGATAAAGATAGAATGTAATGTCTTCTCCATAAGCCTCTCCTATCTCTATCTATAAACCAAAATGAATCCCCTATATATAAATTAAGTTGAAGGAAATGAGCCCTTTGCTTGTAGGAAAGAAAATGGAGAGAGAAGATCATCCAAAAATTGTTTACATATCCTTTTGGACCTATAGATACAGAGGAAGCACATGTCCCTATATAAAGCAATCAGTTTTGGAAAGGGAAGTTAGCAAGGATTCCAGTCTCAGGAATTTCTTCCTACAGGAAATGTGGTCTTACAAGCTGAAGGCCTGGGCTACTCAGAGGAAGTCTACTGCAGGGTTTCCATATGTCAGAGAAGCAAACTGACCCAGAGGCTGTTCTTCTATGGAAGACCCAGGCTTACTGAGAATAGAAATGGGCTATGTGGTAATGAAGTTGAAAATGATTTCCTCTTGTTTTTATTTATTTAGTTTTAGGGATGCCTTCCCTTGATTGTAAGTTTCACCGGTAGTCTGTTGACAAGCATTAGAAATTGAAAACGGCCATTAAATTTGAGATCCTTGTGTGTGTGTGTGTCTGTGTGTGCATGAAGGATAAAATATACCTGCTAGGAAAAGAATATAGTACTTGGCCTATACCAAAATATCTAAAACAAACAAGCAAACTGTAATGTCAAAGTATTGAATCTATAAGTTTCTTTTTAAAAAATATATTATTTATTTATTTTTTTTTAGAGAGAGAGGAAGGAAAGGGAAAGAGGGAGAGAAACAGCAATGTCAGAAACATTGATTGGTTGCCTCTCCCATTCACCCCACCTGGGGACCAAACCTACAACCTAGCCATGTGTCCTGACAAGGGATCAAGCCAGTGACCCTTGCCTTGGCAGAATGATGCCCAACCAACTGAGCCACACAGGTCAGGACTGAACCTGTAAGTTTAAATTTATAAACAAGAGTTACATGTTTTCTCATTGTGTTCCCAGTAATATCTTCAGTATGCCTAGCATAATGTAAGCTGTCAGTTTTAGCTTGGAATGCCATAAAAAATACTGTAGAGTCAGTGTCTTAAGCAACAAAAATTTATTTTCTCACAGTTTTGGAGGATGAAGGTCTGAGATTAGGATGCCAACATCGTCAGGTTCTAATGAGAGCTCTTTTCTGGCTTGTTGATGGCCGCCTCTCTGCTATGTCCTCACATGGACTCTCCTGGGTATATACTTTAGGAGGGAGAAATCGCCTTCTCTTTCTCTTTTTATAGGGCCATGAATCCTATTCTGAGGGTTCCGCCTTCATGACATCATCTAACCCTAATTATCATCCAGGGGCACCCATCTCCAAATAGCATCACATTGGGAGTTAGGGTTTCAATATGTGAATTTGGAGGGGTACACAGACTTTCAGTTTATAACACTCTCAAAGGATGACTGTTGATAGGTTACTCTTAAAAAAGACTTGACTTTGAAGTTTTATTGAAATCCCAACAACTAATTTGAGAAATATATAGACAGGTTTTCTACTGAGAAAAAAATCAAAGGATGATAGGAAAAATTATTATAATTTAAGAAAGTACTTAAGAGTAAGGTGATCAGATATAAAAGTCAATATACAAAAATCAGTGGCTTTTTTACCATTAGCAGT
Organism: Mormoops blainvillei; assembly: GCA_004026545.1. Classification (NCBI taxonomy): domain Eukaryota; kingdom Metazoa; phylum Chordata; class Mammalia; order Chiroptera; family Mormoopidae; genus Mormoops; species Mormoops blainvillei. Next base: position 55,844 of record PVJD01003361.1, read on the forward strand.
AATCAATTAGAAAACGTAATGGTAAAAGGGATCTCATTTACATAACAACAAAACCCATTTTATACCTAGGAATAAATACAAAATGGTATTTTAAAATGATTTCAGATGAAGAGTGTATTTATAAATGATTTTTAAATATCCTTTTTCAAAAAAAGATATTTTGGAAAAGGATATTTAAAAATATACATAAATAAAGTGCTATTCCATATTTCTCAATGGAAAGACTCAACACTGTGAAGTTGTTGACAAGCAGGTTCTCAAATACACATGAAAGAAAGAACAACAATGCTTAGCTAGTTAATTTTTTAAAAAAGAAAATAATGATGGGATTTGACCTACTAATTAGTAGACCATAATATAAAGCAATTTAAACAGTGTATTTTGGTACAAGAATAGACAAACACGTTAATAGAGCAAAATTGAATGAAAACCCAGAAAGATGCAGGAATATAGTTATATATTGATAAAATGTCATCTCTAATTAGTAAAAGTGTTTAAGATTTCTCAGTAAATCACAGTTATGACAATTGGTTATCCTTTTCGGAAAAAAAAAAATAAATTCACATCATAAGCAAAAATAATTTTTAAGAGATTAAAGAGAATAAATGTGAAGACAAATTATAAAGTACTTGAAGAAAATATTAAAAAATTGAAAACTGCAGTTGTGCAAAGCTTTCCTAAGCAATATTTAAAACTCATGAATTATATAAGGAAGTATTTACCACTTTAACCCCACAAAAACAAAAATCCTTCCTTGAGACAACAATAAAACCAGAGTTAAATAGTAAGCCATGCACTAGGGGAAATATTTACAACATAGTTTAAGGATTCACAATTTATAAAGAGTGCCTATATCTGAATAAGCAAAACACTAATAACCAAGCAGAAGGTAGACAAAGGATACAAAGGGCCATTTACAGAAAATACATATGACCAACACATAAAATAGGCAACATTTACCAAAATTTAAAGAAAGCCTAATATTTGACCTTATAATCTACTTCTAGACATCTGTCTCAGAGAAATACTCATTCATAGTTAGTAAAACACATTTATAAGGATACTCTCTTCTATAATAGCAAGTAGTAGAACAAACTGAATATCATCAACAAAAGAATAAGCAAATGAATTAGAGAACATTCATTATTATAAAGACAAAAAATGAGATCTTAAGTTATTAAGTTCTTTAGGACCCAAGTAAAAAGTTGTCATAGCACCCTAACCACTGTGGCTCAGTTGGTTGAGCATCATCCTACAAAGCAGGTCACTGGTTCTGTTTCTGGTCAGGGTCATGCCTGGGTTTTGGGCCCTGTCCCAAGTGAGGCATGTGCAGGAGATGACTGATCAATGTTTCCCTCACATATCCATATTTCTTTTCCTCTCTTTCTTCCTCCCTTCCCCTTTCTCTAAATATAAAGTAAAATCTTTGGAAAAAAAAAGTCACAGTGAAATAGAATCATGTAAACACAGGGTGGGGCAAACAGTGTATTCTGTTTCAGTTATTTTGTGGAAAATAATACAATAATTAATAAACAATAATATAAGAATAAACCCTGTGTTTTGTGTACGCACAACTGTAAACCTACTTTTGCCACATGCTGTATAGATATATATAGATATATATTTATATATATATTTTTTCATTCTATATGCTTTTGTGTGCATTGACTCTTTTATTGTAAGAACATACTTTTGTTTTTCTTGTTTAACTAAATAATTTGTTTTTTAAATCAGAGAGAGAAGTATTCAGGGAAGGCTAGGTATGGTGGCTAAAGCTCTTCATGATAGAGAACAACTTCAAAAAACATGTGAGAATCACTTTTGTCAGTAACCTGGCTGGGGCCTCTCTCTACTTACATTTTCTCTTGACCTCAAGCTTTGCTGCCAATTTTTCTCTTCTGGGATGTTGAACTGGACACAAAAGGAAATTCTTCAAGAATGTTCAGATTCTTGTTATGCAAAACTGCATTGCTGGAAGGAGTTTTAGGGGTGATCTAATGCACTCCCAAGTTTTACGTGGAATCCTGATTTCTGAGATGGACAGGAAACTTTAATGGGAATTTCATATTCCTCATGCTTGAGTCACATCCCCTTATCCAGAAACCTGGGGAAACTTTACCACTGTAAACCCAGATAAGATGGTATCACTCCCCCAACTTCTAAGCCAATAATGTAAGAAAATAAACAAACAAAAAAGATAATTTTATTTACAGAATAATCATTAATAAATATTATTTTAGCAAACAAATGAATATCATGATCCAACCTGATGAACCCCAAAAAGTGTTTCAGACCATTACTTTAATTGTCTATTTTAGGACTTTTAATTCATAAATTTTTATGTGTTACCTTCCATCAACTCTACCTAGCACTGGCCTGGTTGGTTTATTTCCATTGCCCAAATCACAATAGGGGCTTAGTCAGCCAACTTGGTATGTTTAAGCCATGTCATATTCTTTGAGTTAGGTCCTGTGTGTCCCAAGAGCTATTCAAGAAACTCAGTTGTCTCTTTAGGTATTGGGAAGGTAAGGCCAGAAATCTCTCCTTCCAATTTGGTGAATTTTCTTCCTATAGAGTACACTGCTTTGGCAATACTGTGTCCAATTCCTTTGCTCAGAACCTATCTGATTTATATCTAGCTAAACTGCCTCTGTACTAAGATGTGTTTCTCTATAAAGAGATGACCTGTCCACTTTTAGACCACTGCCCTTTGGCCTATGCTGGAATGGACTGTAGCTCTGATCATGAGACCAAATAAACTAAATTAAGCCCCTCTGAGCTTTCAAGTTGCTCTCATTTGGTCCTCACTGAAGAATTTGTATAGTGCAAACATCACTGGCAAGCCATGATTCCTCTTTGGAGCTCCAAACTGGCTTTCCATGGGGGCCTGTGTTGCCTTCTAACTGAGCTTAGCAAGCTCTAAGTTCCTGATTAAAATTCCAGCCCCTTGAGGCACAAGTGATAAGGAGAATGACTGTTCCAACATCTCCTGTCATCCATGTATTCACAGAGCATGCATGAGAACTCTGAACTACTGAACCCACAGCCAGTGTGATAACTTCCTAAGTTAAAAGCATACACACCTTTTTCAATTTTAAAATTTCATGTGAAAATGAAAGGCACTGGAAATACTCTTTCCTTCCTAAGTTCTTTAATGTTGTTTTATCTTTATATGTTTACAATGGAAGGAAATCATCCTATTGGCTGCCAGTGATTGAGGGAGCAGAGTAGAGCTGATGAAATCCAACCTAATATTCAGCACAAGCTTCTACAGTCTTGTTCATTTGATGTGGTGGCTGTTAGACCTACGGAAATACACCTGTTTATGCTTCCAAGTGTTTCTTTTATCTTTACATAAAAGTGTACAAGGGAAGTTGCCAAAATTAGTCCACCTTTTGGGCCCATGCCACAGTTAAACTTAGACGTAAAAGAGATCAAAGCATTTCCATTCTGATCCAAATAGCTGCAGCCCAGCAGTGTAGCTGGTGACACTATGAAATGGCTGCACATTTTCTGATTTGGAACATCTAAGCAATACATTCTAGGCTGCAAGGCACAGTGAGAGGCAGCAGCATGTCTGCTTTTAAAATTACTGCCTGCCTTCAAGGATTTGACAAAGAAACAGTTGTTTGGATTTTGGTATATAATCTAGTGGGAAGTGCCTTCATGTTAATGAATTCATAAATTAGCAGACTCTCGCAGGCCCCTTTGTGCTCCCACATGTAAATCAGCCCAGGGCATTTGATTGTCTAGAGAGCTGGAGGCTGACTAGACAATGCCTTCTGGGTTACTTGACATCCTCTTTTACTATCCTCAAAATGATAACAGCCACCCCTCCAAGCTCTGGTCAGTGGAAAAGAGTGCTTTATCAATAGTAGGTTAATACCCTGATGAGAATCCCTCTGTTTATGAAGATAACTCTTGTGGCCTTTCTATGGCATGTGACTTGCTAGCAGGGTTTTCAGGGGATGAACTGCATTTTCATGGAGTGGCCTTGGTACTGCTTAATTAGATACAATGTGAATCTAACTGGAACAGTCAAATTGCTCACTCAACTGCCAGAGCCATCTGAGCCCCACAACCATCTTTAGAATCCTGAGCACAAGTAGTCTTTGGCAACAAGTTCATCCTTGGTTATGTGATATATAGTCAATACCTCCTGGCGTACCTGGATAAATACTTCCTCCCAGGTAGAATTAGATATAATCAAACTCCTTAACCTTGCCCTGTCCTTTAAGGGGCATTCCAGTTTAGCGTCTGTTGTAAACGGTTGGTTAGAATTTAAATTTTCTGACATTTCCAGTTGACTTCCAGCTGGGCTTGGAGCTTTTTTAAGGTCTGGTTGCAAATTGTTTATTGTTATTCTAACCTGTTCACTATATTTCATTATCAGGCTATTGACGCTCTGTATAACCAAATGTTTGTAACCTCCTACAAGAACTGGAGTAATGTTTGCGTGAAGGATAGAAATGATCAAACCACTGTATCCCTCCATATGTGTAATTCATGATGGTTAGAAACTTTACTTCTGATGCCAAATATATTTTGTTTACCCATGATTTCCCTTGCAAATTTAAGTGCCTTTTTTCTTTAATCCTTTCAAACTTGTTTAGCTGCTTTTATAGGAGACTGTGAATTTTGAGTTTGGCAAGTGCCTGAGAGACCTCTCATAAGCAAATGGCTCTAGCTTCTCTACTGGCTACTGCCCTGACATAAGAGTCCCATCCAGGGCCTAGATGGAACTACAGCAGGTAGCCAAGCCACTCTGACATTGACACAGGACAAACTGATCTGATCCATCATCAACGCTCTCTGTCGACAGATTCTGATTGAAAGAGTGAAAATGTGGACCCTGAGAAGGAACACACATAAGAAGGGCTTTTGGTAGCTAGGTGAACTCAAATTTTTAAAAAGCAGAGCCCAGCAGCCATTTCTGTACATGGGCCGCTCGCACAAACTGCACTTCACACACAGCCCTCCACCCTCGACTAGCGGCGTTCTCTGTGTTTCTACCACATGAGCAAGGCCTTATAAATAAGTTCCTGGAGCTCAATTCCAACCAATAAGACAAACTTTCCCCATCCAATGGGAGCTGCACAACTCTGACCAATCAGAGTGGCTCTAATCTGACCAATCGAGAACAGTGTCTTTGGACCAATCAAACTGTGAGGATTCGGGGTCCTCATTTGTGTGATGATGAACCAATCAGGGACAAGGGGCAGGGACTGCTGTCCATATAAGCTAGCTCCCCCGGTAGTTTTGAGAGCACCCTTGCCACGCAACACTGAAGACTTCGTTTTCCTGGTTGTAGTTGAACCGCTGAAGACCTCTTGCGGGATCAGAGCTGACTATCCCCGGGACTGCCTGGCCCTAGAATTGTTACACAGTAGTGCTGTTTTCACAGAAATTCAGTATCGCTGTTGTTTGCACTGAATAAAGTTTCTTTCTTCAAAAATAAAATAAATGAAAGAAAGTAAAATAACAGAAAATAAAATAGTGCCTGCCTTCCAGGATTTTACAAAGTAACACTTGTTTGGACTTTGGTATATAATCTAGTAGGAAGCATGTATGCACTCCTGAAGGCTGCCTCAAGCGTCTCTTTGTGTGGATGGATAGTTTCCCTCCTTTGCCCAGAATGAGCAGAGTTGATTTTGTTCATGGTGTTTCTATGCTTCTTTTATGTGACACCATGCTGTTGAGGATTCTTCTTTGCAAAATGGCAACAATTTCCCTTTTCCCTCCTTTTTTATATTGATTTCAGGCTCTGACCTTGACAAAGTATCAGACTGGTTTTTTCTGGAGAAAAGGCAGAAGACCCTTGGTCTTTGTGCAGAAGTAGGGTCACTAAATTATTTGTTACCCAAACTACTTCTGTGAGTGAAAGAGGCACTATTAGTAATAAAACCAGGACAGTTAAAGAGTAAACTGAGACTGTCCTGGCAAATTGGATATATTGTCAACCTACTCAGGTGGAAATGGGTGACTTCTGATGACCTCAGTTCTAATGCCTCTTTTTTCAATTCTAATGCCTCTTTTTTTGGTGCAAGATTGGGCATTTTCTAGTCACTCCCTTACGTTATTATTACAGATGATTATTTTCTGCTTTTGATAACAAACGTAGCAACAAGAAAGAAAAATTAGATAATACATTTCTATATGACTCAGAACACAGCCCCTTGTTAAGTAATATAGTGCCATAATAGATTTTGTTGCAAAGAAAATGTTCTGTACAAATTCTTTAAAGAAGCCTTTCAAGTGTATTTTTATTTAAGGATGCTACCACCCATTACTTACAAAGAAAGTCCTGAAGGGGAGCAGCAGACCCCTCAGGCCATGTCTGGCAAAGAGCTGTACATTCAGTACCAACAACACAAAAACGCTGTTGTAATTGCACCCAAAGTGTTTTTTTGTGTTCAACATATTTTTGTCTTCAAGCTGCAGTTAGATTGCTATGTTTCTTTTCTGTTTGTTTTACCACTTCCCTTCTAAATATTTTGCATCATCTTGGAGATTTTCCCAAGTTGTAGTCTGCTTGCTGGGGCCACATTTCTCTGACTTGGGGAATTAAGTTGTGTTTCTATGGCAGGGTTTGTTTATCATGAGGGATGGGCACCTTCCACAGCAATTTTAACGTCCTTTCCTCCTCTTCTCCTCACACTCAGAAATTCTGAAACAGCAGTCCAGATATGGCTTTCTCTAATCATAAACTACATTCCTAGAGTGTGAACTTTACTTTGCTCTGCTTTCAAGATAGGGAAATATTTGGCTCTGTTTATTTCTTTCAAACTGGGCAGTGCCCTCTTGACTGTTATGACTAATCCATTTGTTAGGGCTGGAATCTTCTAACAGTTCTTTCTTTCCCCCAGGTAAATCACGTAGTTTAAACTTGTCAAGCAAAAAATGCCACAGAGGCCAAAGGGTGACCTCATGGTGGTCAAAGCCCATCGACTGGACGGGGGCCTCTGTTGACCATAAGGATTTTTTTTCAAGAGAAGGAAAGCCTCGTCAGAGCCTGACAGTTCTTGCCCCTCACATTTCTGCAGAGGAACCAGCTTAGGGGGAGATAAGAGCCCTGGGCTGACATGCTGATTGTGTCTACCTTTTTATTTGTTAAATGTGGAAACTGACTTCATCCAATTAATAAGAGCAGGAAACAGTTTTTTTTTTCTCTTTGTAGGAAAACATGAAGTAACAGTTTTATCTTAATTTGTCAGGCATTGCCCAAGAGACTACAGCCATGCGGGCTGGTGGCCAAATAGTTGCTCTAAGTCCCAAGTATTAACACCCAGATATAAAAAGAATGCTAATTGGTTTTCCAGCTGAAAAAAATAAGCCACTTGGTGCCAAAAATGCTGTATGGCATGGAAACCCCAAGTTTACACAATAGGGCCTGATTGCAATCTGGGGTCTCCATTTGTATTCCTATGTAGAGCTAAACAAAGGGCGGTATTGCAGTCTTCTGCCTTTGTGGAAAGCCTCTGCTCCAGATCCCAGGCTGGTGTTGCACCAGGCTTCCCACAGTCTTCCTGCCAAATCTCTAAGTTTTTTCCTGGCTGCCATTCAGGAAAGTACAGCTCTGTCCTTAGGATGGAAAGTTAAAAAGGCCTTGCTTGGATACGCTGCAATATATACAAACACTGCTTGACGTATGCAGAAGGCTGGTTTTGCACACGCAATTCCTGCCTGCTTTCTAAGGGAAAAAGAATGTGAGACTTCTAAAAGTTACTTCAGTTATGTGATGGAGATATGAGCTGGAAGGAAAAAAAAAATTAAAAGAAATTCTCCTTAATCCCAATAAACTTCCACCCTAGTTTTCTCTTCAGTAAAATGTTGCCTAACCTCTAGGAGCCCACACGGCTTGGGTTGTCTCTAACTTAAGGACCAGATTTTGTATACATAGAAGATGCTGAGTGTAGATATGCCAGCGAGGTCACTGGAAGTGAGCTGGGCAGACTCAGCCTCAGGACCGTTGGCAGAGCTTAAGCCAGGGCTGGTATGGTGAAGCATTTTGTCTGATTACCAATGTTGCCTGTGGCTTCATACCTGGACTCCAGTTCTATATCACTGGTGGAAAAGTGCTTGAATTGAAAGGACTTTCTAATACTGAAAACCCTATTCTCATTCTTCTCATTGATGGTAAATACCACTGCAGAATTCATAGCATTTAATTGATATTACCCCAAATGCTTTCTAATTCTAGGCAATACTAAAACTAAGTTATACATATTTTTTTAAAAAAACTACTTTGATAGTAGAAGCAAAACATTTCCCAAATAACCAACTCCTGCCAAAGAATGCAGAGAGAATAAAACAGGCCATAACTCCCACTGAAGTGTACAAAACACTATTTTTGACAGAAACTGACAGGCAATTGTGTTCCTACCAATGCTTTTGTTTTGTTTATTAGGTTTTGTTTGTTATTATTCATGCATTTCCCCCTAAAGTAATGAGCCCAAATGGATGTATTTAAGAGTTTAGAAAGCATTTATTAAAAGTGTTAGGAATTACAGAAATAATTCAAAAAGATATATGCACCCTTGTGTTCAATGCAGTGTTATATCCAAGAACCAAGATGTGGAAGTAACCCAAGTGCCTATCAATAGATGAGCAGATAAAAAAGGAGTGGTACATATGGTATAAAATGGAATATTACTTGGTGGTAAAAAGAATGAAATTTTACCATTTGTGACAATATGGACAGACCAAGAGGGTATTATGCTAAATGAAATGTCAGATAGAGAAAGACAAATACCATGTAATTTTACTTCTATGTGGAATCAAAAGGACAAAATAAACAAAGAAAACAGAAACAGACTTATAGATGCAGAGAACACATTGAGGGTTGCCAGATGGAAGTGGAGTTAGGTGAAAAAGTTGCAGGTATTAAGAAGCACAAATTGGTAGTTACAAAATAGTCATGGGGATGTAAAGTACAGCATAAAGAATAGGTCAATAATATTGTGATAATTATGGCTGATGCCAGGTGGATACTAGAACTTTTGGGGGGATTGCTTTGTAAATTATATGTGGAACCACTATACTCTATACCTGAAACTAACATAAAGTAATATTGAATGTTAACTGTAATTGAAAAATTAAAAACAAATTACTGGGGATTAGGACTTTTTACCTGATGGGGAAAACCAAGGAGTAGAAGACCATTGATTTATTTATTTATTTTGTTTTGTTTTCTTTTTAATTATATTTTATTGATTGTGCTATTATAGATATCCCAGGTATGGCAGCCTCCTACAGGCTGTATGGCTTTGTGAGGGAAGGGTTTAGAAAAGGAACAATGTCCTCTTCCTGCCTTTCTATCTGGGAGAAAGCTGTTCCCCAGTTCTCACCTTGACACCAGATACTTCAGTTTTTCCCAGTATGCTACTGGTACCCTTTAAGCTGCTACCCTTGTGCTTCAGCTCAGAGGAAGTGAGTCTGAGTAAGTCTGTATGCAAGTTCTTTAAAATGAACTGCTTGGGTCTCCAGAAGTTTCTTCCACTGACTCAGCACCCACTGGTTTTTACAGCCAGAAGTTATGGGAACTTAACTTCCTGGCACTGGGACCCTTGGGCTGGGGGGTTGGGGGCTGGTATGAGACTGGGTCCCCTCATTCCTGAGATATCCCTCCCAAATTTTTACCCACCACACATGGATATGGCACCAGCCTGTCCATGTCTCTGCCCCATCTACCAGTCTGAATGGATGAGGTTTCTTTAATTCCATAGTTGACAGACTTCCATTCAACTCAATTTCTGACAATTGTGAGTGATGGTTGTTCTATAGCTTAGCTGTAATTTTAATGTGGTTGTGCGAGGAGGCAAGCGGTGTTTACACCTCTATCTTGACTGGAAGTTTGAAGACCATTGATTTAGTATTGCTAGACTTCATTCTGATTTATCCCCATGGAGCTAAATTAATTTTCCAGGGTCCCCTTTGGTACATTGCTGTCTCTGTGACTTTGTGCTTTCTCTTTCCTTCACTTGGAGGCAGCTACCTTCTCCTGTCCATCTTCTAGGACCCAGTTCAGATCTCAGCTGATCTGTGAAACCTCCCAGCCCACTTCAGCACTCTTTGGTTTCCCATTTATCTGGGCTAGTGTTGCTTTTACTGTTTAATGAAACAAAGTAAGGATGTATGAGTGTTCACAAATCAGGTGGGACTTGAACTGGGATCTGGAATATGAAGAGGAGAAATAAGCAAACCCACTCAACTATGTCAAAGTAATGAAAATCTATTGTAAACCTACAGAGCTAGAAAATAGGCCTTTGCAAGGTATAATCTGGCATCTGTAAGGAGCCTAGGCAGCTCTCTGATTCCGACACTCAGGGTCACACATTACTCCTCTGTCTCTTTCCCAGGATTATTTACTTTCACATTTTTCCCTTTTCTTTTTGCCAAGTTGTCCTGCTTTATCATTTCATCTTTCTTTCAGCTCATCTACCTCCAAATAATTGAATTAGACTTTTAGGAGTTTAAGTCCAAATTATCAGTGATTTGGTCTTCTCATCTTGTGCTGTATATCCAGTCCTATATTTTATAAGCGTGGCTGTCAGATGCAGGGATTTTTGGTACAAACAGTTGCCTATATCGGCTCCTGTGGCAGTCTGTAGGTAGAGAAGTTTCATGCAAGGGAGAAACAAGTAGTTAGGCACTCCAAAAATATCTACTACCTGCCAAGTTGTATTATTCCCTAAAGCAAATTCTTTAAGGGCAGGGAAAAATTACAATTTGCTCACTTTCATCCCTGTATTTAACACAGTGCTGTTCATGGACCACAATAATTCATAGTCCTGGCTATGGAATGCAACTACCTCCCCCTGACCACCATTATAGCTTTCTGATTCCATTGGTTGGGAGTATGGCCCAGACACCATGCATCAAGGGCTGTTGTGCTTTCCAGATGCCAGGCTTATTCTTACTGAGGTCAGAGCCACAGAAAATGTTACTCTTATAGGTGAAAAAGTGATTACTCTTGTAACTAAGAGGTGCGGATTCAAGAGCTATTAAATAGCTTAAAATTCATGCTTGGTGGGCGTGAGGTGATATCTCTTTGTGGTTTTAATTTGCATTTCTCTGATGACTACTGATATTGACCATTTTTCCATATGTGTACTGGCCCTCTGCATGTCCCCCTTGGAGAAGTGTCTATTCAGGTCCTTCCCCATTTTTTAAATTGGATTGTTTGTCTCCCCAGTGTTGAGTCATATAATTTCTTTATATATTTTGGAAATTAAACCCTTATCAGATGTGTCATTGGCAAATGTGTTCTCCCATACAGTCAGTTCTCTTTTTATCTTGATGATGGTTTCTTTAGCTGTGCAGAAAATTTTTAATTTGATGTAGTCCCATTTGTTTATTTTTCCTTTTGTTTCCCCTACCCTGGGAGATATATTGGCAAAAATATTGCTATGTAAGATATCTTAAATTCTAATGCCTGTGTTTTCCTCTAGGATTTTTATGATATTGTTACTTATATTTATGTCTTCTATCCACTTTGAGTTTATTCTGGTGTATGGTGTAAGTTGGGGGTCTCGTTTCATTTTTGTGCATGTGCCAGTCTAGTTCTCCCAACACCATTTATTCCATTGTATACTCTTTACTCCATTTTATACTCTTGCCTCCTTTGTCATATGTTAGTTGACCATAAAGGCATGTATTTATTTCTAGTTCTCTGTTCTGTCCCATTGATCTGTATGTCTGTTTTTATGCCAATATTAGGCTGTTTTGATTACAGTGACCTTCTAGTATAGTTCGGTATCAGATGTTTTGATACCTCCGACTTTGTTCTTTCTCAGGATTGCTGAGGCTATTCAGGGTCTTTTTTGGTTCCATATAAATATTTGGAATATTTGTTCTAGATCTATGAAATATACCATGGGTGTTTTTAGTAGGAATTGCATTGAATCTGTAGATTGCTTTTGGTAATATGGACATTTTAATAATGTTAGTTCTTCCAATCCATGAACATGGTATATGCTTCTACTTATTTGTATTTTTCTCAATTTCTTTCTTCAGTGTCCTATAGTTTTCTGAATATAGGTCTTTTACCTCCTTCATTAAATTTATTCCTATGTACCTTATTTTTTGTTGTTATTGCGATAGTAAATAGGATTGTTTAAATTCTTAGTTTCTCTTTCTCATGGTTCACTATTGCTGTACAAAAGTGCTACTGATTTTGAATGTTCATTCTGGGTATCTGGCTATTTTGTGAAATTCAGTTATTAGGTCTAGTAGTCTTTTGATGGAGACTGTAGGGTTTTCTATGTACGGTATCATGCCATCTGCAAGTAATGAAAGTTTTACTTCCTTCTTTCTAATTTAGATGCCTTTTATTTCTTCTTATCTGATTGATATGGCTAGGACTTCCAGTGCTATGTTGAATAAAAGTGGTGAAATTGGACATCCCTGTATTTTCTTCACCTTAAGGGAAATTCTTTTATGTTTTTGCCCATTGAGTATGCTGTTGGCTGTATGTTTTTCATATATGGCCTTTATTATGTTGAAGTATGATCACTGTTTTCCCACTTTGCTGAGCGTTTTTATCATAAATATGTGCTGGATTTTATCAAATGCTTTTTCTAAATCTATTGATATGATCACAGGATTTTTTATCTTTCATTTTGTTTATGCGATGTATCACACTTATTGATTTGCAAATATTGTACCAACCTTGCATCCCTGAGATGAATCTCACTTGATCATGGTGTATGATCTTTTTAATGTATTGCTAGATCCAGTTTGATAATATTTTCTCTAGCATTTTAACATCTATGTTCATCAGGTATATTGGATTATAATTTTCTTTCTTTGTTGTATCTTTATCTAGTTATGGAATTAGGATAATATTAGACTTTTAAAAAGAGCTTGGAAGTCCTCCCTCCTGTGGAATGCTTTGTAATAGTTGAGAAGAATAGGTGCTATTTCTCCTTTGAATGATTGGTAAAATTCACCTGTGAAGCCATCCTATCTAGGACTTTATTTTCCTGGGGTTTTTTCTTATTCTGGCTTCAGTTTCATTCATTGTTATCAGTTTTTTGAGTCTTCTGATTCTTCCTGATTGTTTTGGAAGGTTGTGTATTTCTAGGAAATTACCTGTTTCACCCAGGTTGCCCAATTTCTTGGTCTGTAGTTGTTCATAGTGTTTTCTTACAATCCTTTGTGTTTATGTGATATCAGTTGTTTCTTCTCCTCTTTAATTTCTGATTTTACTTATTTGGGTCTTCTTTTTTCTTTATGAGTCTGATTAAAGGTTCACCAATTTTATTTATCTTTAGAAAGAACTAGCTCCTGGATTCATTGATCTTTTGAATTTTTTTTTTTTTAGTCTCTATGTCATTTATTTTCACTCTAATCTTGACTATTTCCTTCCTTCTACTCACATTGATCTTATCATCAATAAATCAATGAACAACAAGTGCTGGCAGGGATGTAAAGAAAAAGGAACCCTCATGTACTGTCAGTAGGAATGCAGATTGTTGCAGCCACTGTGGAAAACAGTATAAAATTTCCTCAAAAAATTAAAAATGGAACTGTCTTTTGACACAGAGATTCCATTACTTGAAATATATCCTAAGAATCCCAAAACACCAATTCAAAATAATATATGCACCCCTATATTCATAGCAATGTTATTTACAGTAGTCAAGATCTGGGAACAGCCTAAGTGCCCATCAGTAGATGAGTGAATAAAACAGTTGTGGTACATTTACACAGTAGAATACTATATAACAATAAAAAGAAGAAATTCTTACCTCTGGGGACAGCCTGAATGGACCTAAACACTATTACAATAAATGAAATAAGCCAGCTGGTGAAAGACAAATACCATATGATCTCACTTATTTGTGGAATCTAATGAACAAAATAAATTGATTAGCAAAATAAAATCAGAGGCATAGAAATATGGACTAGACTTACAGGTATAACAAGGGAGGGTGGAGGTTGGGACTGGTTTGAAAGAAAGTGGAACAATTAGCTAAAGAACATAATGAGGTCTGTCCAGAAAGTATCCAGCCATGTAAAATTAAAAAATAGAGACACATATTGAAGAAGATACAAGATATCAGAAATATTGAACATAAGATAATTATGTCCCAGTCCCCCTCAAAGTAGGCACCTTGAGACCTCACCCAGTTCTCCCAATCACCATCAGCTGCCCCTTTGTATTTTCCTGAGTCTCACTGACACCCTGAAATCTCTTCCCTCTCAAAGGTGATTTTAGTTTTGGGAAAAACCAGAAGTCACAGGTCACCATATCTGCACTAAGGGGGGAGGTGGTTGAGTCACCTGGGTGATTTAATGTTTCACAAAAACAATTCTGCATGAGATGTGATGCATGAGCAGGCTCATTGTCAGGTTTAAGCTGCCAATCACCAGTTGTCCATAGATGCAATCTCTGAACCATCTGAGTAGTTTCCATTGAGGAATGTTCAAGCTTAATGCAAAATTTGATGCGGAATCATTGCTGTACTTGCTCAGTTATTTTGAATGTGATGACCACACGGTACACACGCTCACTCAGTGGTGTCTACCACCCCCACTGACTAGTACAGTGAAGTCATCATTGTTGATGCATACTCATTCTAGCCAACTCATTGGCTGCCAGGTTACATCGATGTTGTGATAACCTGTCCTGTTATATTAACAATAGCTGGACTTTTTCCCAACAGACCCAGTATACACACAACCCATGGACATGGACAAAGGTGTGAGAATTGCCTGAGGGAGCAGGAGCAGGCGCTGAGTGGAGAGGGGCAAAAGTGGAAACAGGAAACATTGGGACAACAGTAATAGCATAAAAAATAATATATAATCAAAAAATAAAATTCATGCTTGGCCTACTAATAAGGTGATTGTAGATTATATTTATATTGTCTTAAGTAGGGGTGAATAGCAAATATAAAAAGAGATGTTAATAATTTTGATTTTATATTTGTAATTTTTCTCCCTTTTTGTAACTGATTTAATTAAATGTGGAAGTAATGGTTGTTTCTGCAACATTGCCTGATCACATAATCAATATATCTTCAAAATGCAACCTGTTCCTGGATTCTTTGAAAACAATGTCTCATATAATTAGAAAAATTAATGATTGAACAGTAAATTCTGAATTAAAAGTATCACTTGGATGATAATTGTTTAATTTTTTTTGTGTGTTGACTCTGAAATCAGCATTCTATAAGTATGGACTGAGTCGTGTGCCTCCAGAATAGCAAGGAGCTGATTTATTGCAGGTAGTATATACAGATCTTCTTTCAGAGTACTCTTTATGGTATCCTTCTGGCTACTGAATTTCATCTTAGGCTTTAGAAGCATCAGTTGTGATGACTATTTGGAGAATTCCTTGAGACTAGTTTCTGGAGCTTTTCAAAATGATCAGTAAAACCAAGGATATATTTCAAGTTCTCAAGTAAATTAGATAAATCGCTGGTTCCTGAGAGAATAACACTATCTTTCAAATGCCTCTGGGACCACCTTGGGACTTCTGCTAACAACCTTTGGAAGTCAAGTTACTTTAATCTTTTTTTAAAAATCCTCACCTGAGGAGGACATGCTTATTAATTTTAGAGAGAGAAGAAAGGAGAGAGAGAGAGAGAGAGAGAGAGAGAGAGCACGAGAGGAGGAGAGATAGAGAGAAACATATCAATATGTTGCCCTGACCTGGGACTGAACCCACAACC
The DNA here is from genome assembly GCA_004026545.1 of Mormoops blainvillei. Classification (NCBI taxonomy): domain Eukaryota; kingdom Metazoa; phylum Chordata; class Mammalia; order Chiroptera; family Mormoopidae; genus Mormoops; species Mormoops blainvillei. The sequence goes on from PVJD01003361.1 coordinate 71,524, forward strand.
TAGGTATTTTCCCTGACTGGGGATTGAACCTGCAGCATTTTGGAGCATGGGATGATGCTCCAACCAACCGAGCCATCTGGCCAGAGGAAGACACTCATTGGGCACAGACCCCAGTTTCCTTCTCTGTGAAGGACCCATTTTTTCACAGTTCACCTGCATGCTCCAGAGTAAAGCCTGGTAACATTGACATCTTTGGCAAAGGGTCTAGAGAAAGAATACTGTAGAAGACATCTTTACTATTTTTGAACCAGCATAACCACATTCAATTTACTTCTAGTATTATAGCACAGGCCAGGGAAGTACTAAAACTTTGTTATACCAGAGCATCTTACTCATACATGAGGATTCCTTCTTGGAATTACCATCATGTGTCTAACAGTGAGTAATGGGAATTGTGATCCAAGTCCTTGAGCTTCCTTTGGGGGTGATGTGAATGACTTACTCTTCTTCTAGCAAGATATCAGCTATGTTTGGAAAGGAACAGAGATGCCATGCTTGCAGGCTGAACAGAAGTTGGTGTGCCTACACTGATTGGCAAGTACTTTACAGTATGCATTCCTGGGCAGCAGACCCTGTGACCAACCTAGCAAGACAGCTGTGCTTGACTGAGGGGCATAGCACTTACACAAGAAGCTGTATCTTTACTATGAACTCTACAATCTTGTATTTGGCAAGGTTGATTCTAGGACTTTTGCATGTGTCGGATTTGATTCTAAGTCAAGTGGCCCAAAGATAAGTCATTAAAGGTTTTATTGTACACTCCTTCCATAACACTATTCTGCCACACATCATTAAAGTAGTTCCTTAAGTTGCAAAGTACACAGATGGCACAATTCACTACTATAAATATTTGGCTAGTTGTGTGCTGAAAATCTAAATTTGAAAAATTGGGCCATTATTGATGAGACATATGCTACTATTATCCAATGAAACTGTCAGCTATGCTTATGAAGCAAATACAAAGTAGTCGAATGTGCCCTGGCTGGTGTGGCTCAGTGGATTGAGCATCGCCTGTGAACCAAAAGGTTTCTGGTTCAATTCCTAATCAGGGCACAAGCCTGGGTTGTGGGCCAGGTCCTCAGCTGGGGGCATGTGAGAGACAACAGATCAATGCGTCTCTCACACATTGATGTTTCTCTCCCTTTCTTCCTCCCTCCCTTCCCCTCCCTCTGAAAGTAAATAGATAAAATATTTTAAAAAATAGTTGAATGTAAGATCTATCATGGCTCCAACAACTTTCAGGAGAACAACATGGTTTTTCTTTTAAGAACTTGAATTTATTGCCTCAAGATATGAGTTCTTGTCATCATGTGATTCCCAGGGAGCAAATTTTTGAGTAAAAGACTTTCAATGTCACTACTGAACAGCATTTTAAATGTAAGGCACTAGGTAGAGGTTTTATTCAGTCGTTTTTAGAATTTCTTGTTGTTCAGCTTTATTTCCTCCCTCCCTCCTTTCCTCTTTTTCTTTCTTCCTTCACTCCCTTTTTTTTTATTTCAACAGAAATTTTTCAGTTATATATTTTATGTTGGGTTTCTGCTAAAGGTACAACCCTAATCATGTGTTGCTTAACAATGAGGATACATTTTCAGAAATGTGTCATTAGGCAATTTCATCATTGCACAATCATAGAGTATATTTACATAAATCTAGATGGTAACCCAGCTACACAGCTAGGTTACATAGTATAACTTACTGATCCTAGGCTACATATGTGTACAGCATGTTACTGTGCTGAATACTGCAGGCAATCATAACACAGTGGTAAGCACTAGTGTATCTGAACATGGAAAAGGCACAGTAAAATACAAAAACCAGTGTCATTGTCATTTATTATCATCATCAAGTATTATATACTGTACATAATTGTATATGGTATGCTTTTATATGACTGGCAGTGCAGTAGGTCTGTTTATACCAGGATGACTACCAACACATGAGTAATGCATTGCACTGTGATGTTACAAACAGTAGCTGTCACTAGGCAATAGGAATTTTTCAGCTCCATTATAATCTTATGGGGTCATCGAAATATATTTGGTTCAGAGAGAATGATCAAGATGGCGGAGGAGTGAATGGATGTCACACTGACCTCCTCCCAGGAACAATCTGGAATTACAACTAAATTGTGGATAAATCACCTAAAACAAACAACTGAACAATAGTGAGAGAGAAGCCTTATAACCTCAGACAGACAGAAAAATCAGTTCAGTGCAAACTGAATGGTAAGGAGTATAACAGAGATACAAGAGGGCTGGTTGGGCACCCTCAGGTAGCAGAGCCAGAGGGATATTTAAGCAGCCAATGGATCCTCCTGAGAAGGGCAGGGTCTAAACCAAAAGTGGGGATCCCCAGCCTATAGCACCAGAGCCCAAAGAGGACACAGACAAGAGCAGCTGCAAAAAGCAGCAGGGCTGCTCTCTTCCAGAGATGGGTGACTGGAAACTGAAAGAGCCATTTAAAGGGCAAAGGCATAAATTTTCATCTGCGGCCACTTACCCTGGGGTTCAGCAAAGGCGGGGGCAGAGTGGGCTAGAGATGCCTGAGGAGAGACTGGGAATGGAGGCTTTGGGAGACAACTGAGAAAGTAGCCGCCTGGATCCTGGTACTCAGTCATCCCCCATGTGGCAGCAGCCATTTTGCTCAGGTAGACCACTCTCCTGAGCAGCAGCATCCCGAGAGGAAACAATAGTCCTCAGCCCAGGAGGGATTCTGTCCTGGCCCTGTGGTGCTTAAGCCTGACTGCTCAGTGAAGACTGGCAGCCACAGACTGTAGATCCCTGCAAAGGGTAGGGGGTGGCCAGAGTGGACTTGAGATGCTTGAGGAGACACTGAGGATGGAGAATCTGGGGAGAGAAGAATGAAGAATGGTTGAGGGGAATGTAGGACAACATGAAATGTAAAAATACCCATATAATAGGAATACCAGAAGGAGAAGAAGAGGACCAAGGAAGAGAAAATCTGTTTGAAAAAGGACTGATGGAAAACTTCCCTAGTTCGAGGAGAGAAAGACTCACACAAGTCCAGGAAACACAGAGGGTTCCAATCAAGACAACCAACAAACAGGTCCACTCCAACACAATCATAATTAAAATGGCAGATATCAAGGACAAAGAAAGAATCTTAAAGGCAGCAAGGGAGAAACAAGAAGTAATATACAAGGGAACCCCAATAAGGTTAGCAGCTGACTTCTCCACAGAAACACTACAAGCCAGTATGGCATGGCAAGAAATATCCCAAGTAATGAAAAGCAAAGGCCTGCAACCAAGACTACTCTACCCAGTAGTCCCTCAATTAAAATGGAAGGCAAAATAAGGAGTTTCCCAGAGAAAAGGAGGCTAAGAGAATATAGCTCTACCAAACCAGCATTGCAAGATATGCTAAAGGGACTGCTTTAAGATGAAGAAAAAGAGTGAGAGAGAGAGGAGCACAAGTACAGATGGAAAAAATGAATAACTATCTATCAAGAATAACCTTAAATGTAAATGGATTAAATGCTCCAAATAAAAGACATAGGGTAGCTGAATGGATAAGAAAACATGGCCCACACATATGCTGCCTACAGGAGACCCACATCAGAACAAAAGACCTACACAGGCTGAAAGTGAAGGGTTGGAAAAAAATATTCCAAGCAAATGGACAGGAAAAAAAAGGCCAGGGTAGCAATACTTACATCAGACAAAATAGACTTCAAAAAAGCCACAAAAAAAAAAAAAAAAAAGACACAGAAGGACACTTCATGATATTCAAAGGAAGAATCCATCAAGACATAAACATTGTAAACCTATATGTACCCAATGTAGGAGCACCCAAATATATAAGGAAAATCCTGGAGGACTTCAAGAAAGATATAGACAGCAACACACTTATAGCAGGGGATTTTAACACCCCAATGTCAACAATGGATAGATCATCCACCCAAAATATCAACAAGGATATTGTGGAACTGAAATATGCATTAGATCAAATGGACCTAACTGATATATATAGAAACTTTCATCCCAAGGAAGCAAAATACACATTCTTTTAAACTGCACATGGAACATTTTCAAAGATACTCCACATGATGGGATTCAAAACAGCCTCAACAAGTTCAAGAAAATTGAAATCATATCAAGCATTTTCTGAGACCACGAGGGCTTTAAAATAGAAACCACCTCAAAGAAAAAACTCAAAAACATTCAAACTCATGGAGACTGAATAGCATGCTATTAAACAATGAATGGGTCAATAATGAGATCAAAGAAGAAATCAAAAAGTTTCTGGAAACAAATGAAAATGAACATACAACAGTCTAAAACCTATGGGACACAGCAAAGGCAGACCTGAGAGGAAAGTTCAAAGCACTACAGGCCTACTTAGAAAAGATAGAAACATTTCAAATAAACAACCTAACCCTATATCTACAAGCACTGGAGGAACAACAACAAACAAAGCCTAGAGGAGCAGAAGGAAGGAAATAATCAAGATCAGAACAGAACTGAATGACATAGAGATTAAAAGAACAATTCGAAGGATCAATAAATCCAGGAGCTAGTTCTTTGAAAAAATAAACAAAATCAACATGCCTTTAAGCAGACTCATGAAGAAAAAAAGGGAGAGGACCCAAATAAATAAAATCAGAAATGAAACAGGAGAAATTACTACTATGCCACAGAAATAAAAAGGATTGTAAGAAATTACTATGAAAAACTATATGCCAAGAAATCTGAAAACATGGGTCAAATGGACAAATTTCTAGAATAGTATAATCTTCTAAAACTGAATGAAGAAGAAGCAGAAAACCTGAACAGACTGGTAACAGCTGGTGAAACTGAAGCAGTTATCAAAACTCCAGCACACAAAAGCCCTGGACCAGATGGTTTCCCAAGAGAATTTTACAAAACATTTAAGGAAGAGCTAACCCTCGTCCTTCTCAGACTATTCTAAAAATCCAGGAAGGGGAAGACTTCCAAACCCTTTTTATGAGGCCAACATCATCCTAATCCCAAAACCAGATAAAGACACAACAAAGAAAGAAAAATACAGCCCAATATTCCTGATGAGCATAGGCACTAAAATCCTCAACAAAACATTGGTAAACCACATCTAGCAACACAATGAAAGGATTATCCACCATGGTCAAGTGGGATTCATTCCAGGGATGCAAGGAAGGTGCAATATTAGCAATCAATAAATGTAACACATCACATAAACAAAAGCAAAAACAAAAAGCTCACGATCATATCACTGGATGTGGGAAAAGCATTTGATAAGGTACAGGACCCTTTGATGATAAAAGCATTCAGCAAAGTGGGAATAAAGGGGGCATACCACAGCATAATAAGGGCTATATATGGGAAACCTACATCCAACATTATACTGAACAGGCAAAATCTAAAAGCTTTCCTACTAAGATAGGGAACAAGACAAGGATGTCTGCTTTCACCACTTCTATTTAACATAATATTAGAAGTCCTAGCCACAGCCATCGGACAAGAAAAAGAAATAAAAGGTATCTAAATTGGAAAGGAGGAAGTAAAACTGTCATTGCTTGCAGATGACATGATATGTATATAGAAAGCCCTATAGATTCCACAAAAAAACTACATGACCTAATTCGTGAATTTGGCCAAACAACAGGGTACAAAGTCAATATTTAGAAAGTAAAGGCATTTTTGTACATCAACAATGAAATATCAGAATCAGAAATCAGGGAATAAATCCCATATACTATACCAACAACAAAAAGTACCTAGGAATAAATTTAACCAAGGAGGTGAAAGACTTGTACTCAGAAAACTACACAACACTGAAGAAAGAAATTAAGGGAGACACAAATAAATGGAAGCATATACCATGTTCATGGATTAGGAGAATTAACATCATCAAAATGTCCATACTACCCAAAGCAATTTATAGATTCATGCAATCCCTATTAAAATATCAATGACATATTTGTATATATAGAATAAACATTTCAAAAATTTATATGGAATCATAAATAACCCTGAATAGCTGAAGACATTTTGAGAAAGAACAAAGTAGGAGGGATCACAACACCTAACATCAAACTGTAATGTAAGGTTACTGTAATCAAAACAGCCTGGTACCCACATAAGAATAGACACATAGATCAATGGAACAGACTAGAGAGCCCAGAAATAAACCCATGCCCCATGATCAATGAGTATTTGAGAAACAGTGCAGAAGCATAAAATGGAGTAAAAACAGCCTCTTCAAGAAATGGTGTTGGGATATATAGACAACAACATGCAAAAAAATGAAGAAACTCGACCACCCACTTTCACCACACACCAAAATAAACTCAAGATGGATAAAAGACTTAAATAGAAGTTATGACACTGACACAACTGGGTGGTAGTGACTTGGTCCCTCTACTTCTCCCATTCTAAAACCCACGTTATAACTGTCGAGAGAAAAAGAGCAATGAACCTGGGGAGGACAATGCCTTCTCACCCATTTGTTAAAAGTCAGAATTTGAACAACTTCAATGTGGCCCTGAACATGGGTGTAAGAGAGAATAGCTGCTACACACCAGAATGACTGCTGAGAAGCTCAGAGGCTAAGTCTAGGTGCTTGTTCTAAAATTTTCTACCTTGAGTCTAATGTATCTCACATATAACTCTTAGCCTGCTCAGTTACTTGTTTTCCAAGCCCATAAAAGATTGGTAGCAAGCCAGAAGCAGGCATTCTGGCAGCAGCAGACAACTTAATAGTGAGGGAAAGGCCTAAAAATGGAAAGTGGTACTGAATTGTACTTTGCATTATAACATAGTGCAAGAAAAGATAGATAAAATTATGAACCACAGTTATCTAGAAAGAAATTATGACTTGTGTTTTTTATTCAAAAAACAGGAAGATTACCATTAAATTTTATTAAAATAACCAGAGCTTAGAAATTGAAAATTTTTCTTTGCTTGAAGGATTAGTAACATGAGCTACATTTCCTTCTTCTATAGTTTTTGCCATTAAATCTTGCAGAGATGTCACAAAGAGACCATGGAAGTAAGTGCCTATCTTTTATGGCACTTTCAGAATTGCCCTTCTCACTTTCTGGTACTACCTTATTTCTTATCTCATCTGCTAACCTCACCTTGCTTTCCTGTCATTTGTATACATCAACACTCTGTCTTTTCTTAGCTCCTGTGTTGGAAGTTTAGAACCTAATTTCTATGGTTCGAATGTTTATATCCTCCCAAAATTTATATGTTGAAATCTTAGCTCCCAAAGATAATGGTAGGGGATGTGGGGCTATTGGGCTTAAGTCATGAAGGTGGGCTTTCATGAAAGGGATTTGCATCTTATAAAAAAGTAGCTCCAGAGACATCCCTAGCTTCTTTCACTGTGTGAGGACACAATGAGAAGTGTGTATCCCTGAAGAGGGGCCTCACCCAACTATGCTGGCACTGTAATCTTGGATTTCCAGCCTCCAGAATGGTGAAAAATAAGTTTCTGTTGTTTGTGAACTACCCAGTCTGTAATATTTTGTTATAGTAACCCAAATGGACTAAGACACTAATCAGTTTTCAAAAGGTCAAAAATTGTAAAGGAAATCATTATTGTTTTTAATTCTATTAAATATTGAATAGGTATAGGATTTGGACACAGGGCCAAAGAATGAAAAAAAAAAAGATTCTCAGACATATAAAGGTACAGCCACTTGTGATAAAAACATTCAGCAAAGTGGGAGTAGAGGGAGCACACCTCAACATAATAAAGGCCAGATATGAGAAGCATACAGCCAACATCACTCTCAACAAACATAAACAGAAAGCTTTCCTCCTAAGATCAGGAACAAGACAAGGGTATCTGCTTTTACCACTTCTATTCACCATCATATTGGAAGTTCTTGCCATAGTGATCAGTCAAGAAAAAGGAATAAAAGGCATCCAAATTGGAAAGGAGGAAGTAAAACTGTCATTGTTTGCAGATGACATGATAGTGTACATAGAAAACCCTATAGACTTCACCAAAAAACTGCTTGACCTAATAAGTGAATTTGGCCAGACACCAGGGTGCAAAGTCAATATTCAGAAATCAAAGGCATTTTTGTACACCAACAATGAAATATCAGAAACAAAAATTAGGAAAAAAACCCTATTTACTATAGCAATAAGAAAAACAAAGTACCTAGAAATAAACTTAACCAAGGAGGTAAAAGACCTGTACTCAGAAAACTATACAACACTGAAGAAAGATATTAAGGAAGACACAAATAAATGGAAGCATATACCATGTTCATGGATTGGAAGAATTAACATCATCGAAATGTCCATACTACCCAAAGCAATTTATAGATTCAATACAATCCCTATTAAAGTACCAATGACATATTCCACAGATATAGAACAAATATTTCAAAAATTTGTATGGAACCATAAATGACTCTGAATAGTCTCAGCAATTTTGAGAAAGAAGAACAAAGTAGGAGGGGTCACAGTACGTGATATCAAACTGTATGACAAGGCCACTGTAATCATAACAGTCTGGCACTGGCATAAGAACAGACATATAGTTCAATGGAACAGAATAGAGGGCCCAGAAATAAATCCATGTCTCTATGGTCAATTAATATTCAACAAAAGGGGCAGAAGTATAAGATGGAGTGGAGTAAAAATAACATCTTTAATAAATGGTTTTGGGAGATCTGGACAGGTACATGCAAAAAAAAAATGAAACTAGACCACCAAATTACACCATAAGCCAAAATAAACTTAAGATGGATAAAAGACTTAAACATAAATTGTGATACCATAAAAGTCCTAGAGGAGAACACAGGCATGAAAATTTCAGATATTCTACACAGCAATATTTTCACCAATATGTCCCCTAGGGCAAGGGAAATAAAGGAAAGAATAAACAAATGAGACTACATCAAATTAAAATGCTTCGGCACAGCTAAAGAAAACAACAACATGGAAAGGGAACCAATTATGTGGGAAAACATATTTGCCAATGAAACCTTGGACAAGGGTTTGATCTCCAAAATATACAAAGAACTTATGTGACTCCACACCAGGAAGACAAAGAATCCAATTTAAAAATGCGCAAAGGACCTGAACAGACACTTCTCCAAGGAAGACATAAAAAGGACCCATAGTCATATGAAAGGATGCTCAATATCATTAGCCATCAGGAAGATGCAAATTAAACCACAATGAGATATCACCTCAGACCAGTCAGAATGGCCATCATTAACAAATCAACAAACAGTTAAATGCTGGTGAGTTTGAGGAGAAAAGGAAACCCTAGTGCACTATTGTTGGAAATGAAGACTGGTGCTGACACTGTGGAAAACAATATGGAATTTTCTCAAAAAACTAAAGATTGAACTGCCTTTTGATCCAGCAATTCTACTGCCAGGATTACACCATAAGAACCCTGAAACACCAGTTCAAAGAACCTATGCATCCCAATGTTCATAGCAGCATAATTTACAATAGCCAAGTGCTGGAAACAGCCTAAGTGCCCAACAGTAAATGAGTGGATCAATAAACTGTGGTACATTTACCAAGTGGAATACTACACAGCAGAGAGAAAGAAGAAGCTCCTACCCTTCACAACAGTATGGGTGGAACTAGAGAGTATTATGCTAAGTGAAATAAGCCTGGCAGTGAAAGACAATTACCATTTGATCTCAACTATAAGTGGAAGCTGATTTGCAAAACAAAGAAACAAGAAAGAAAGAACTAGAGACATGGAAATAAAGAAAAAACTGACAGTGACCAGAGGGACGGGGAGAGGGGGATAACGACGTAAAGAAGGTAAAGGGTAAAGTCAAGAAACATGTACAAAGGACCCAAAGGACCCATGGTCAAGGACAAGGGGGTGAGACTGCCTTTGGGAGCAGGGGTTGGACACTGCACAGGATAGCAACGGTGGGGGGTGGGTAGGCAACTGTAACTGAACAGCAATAAAAAAAATTCTCAGACATATACAAATTTTGCATTGAAGATTAATATACTGAAGGAAAATCAAGAGACCTGAATTTAAGTGTTATAATAATTGCTAATAACTTCATAAACTAACTGCTGGAACAGATAAAGTTCTGTTCTAATACTCAGCTATATTAAAAATAACCCTCCCCAAATTCTTATAATTCATATCACTTCGGTTTTGTGGCAGACATTTCTAGTATATATTTTGTGGTTGAATTAGTTACAGTTAATATTTGTTTCTTCAGAAATCATAATTCTGTAGAAACAAAAGACTCAACTTAAAGTTGCAACTATATTCTTAGAAATGACTTAATTATTATGGAATGAATGTTTGTATCTGTGACCCTTATGTTGGAGATTCTTGGAGCAGAACAGATTGTGATTAATTTATATGAGTATCATGCTTTTATTGGTTTGAGTTCCCATTTAGAAGTCTGGGAAAAATCTCTTCACTAGTCAGTCAGTCCAGGAAGTTGTCATCAGCTTCCATATTTGGAGTCTTAACCACCATGTCAAAATATCAGAAAAAGCCAGGTTAGAGAAAAGAAAGCATATAAGTACATACTGCAGTTAGTTACTGGTTACTCCCAAGTGACCTGCCCAATGTCTTCTTCTGTAAGCTATGTCCAGGGAGTTTTCTAACCCTAATTCAGGTTTTCTCAGTTCAATATCATTGGTATGTGGGACTAAGAGCCTCTTTGTATTATGGGGTTTTTCTTAGGGATTCTAATACCTGTAACAACATCCCTGATCTCTACCCATACTTGACAGCAGTATTTCCTAGTTTTGATAAGCAAAAATGTCTTCTGACATTGACATGTATCTTGTGTATGTAAAGAGGGAGAGGGATAAAGGGGAAGGCATATTAACCTGTTTAGAATCGCTGCCCTAATAATAACTCTAATCCATTGAATTACACACAGACTGCTATTGTTCTTAAAACATAACATCCCAGAAATTTTCTGCTTCCAATTGAGAGAGCAAAAACGACACTGTTCTCTAAGACTGTAACTCCATTACCTATAAGATATCATGGTTGCACCAGAACCGAGGTAACCAGAGTAGTATTTTAGTTTCCTCAGAGAATGACATGCTTTTCTTGTCTCATTTTCTTTTCTCTTGTTTTGACTAAAGACGTTGTCCATCGATCTTGTAGTTAGGCTACTCATGCAGGGTAAGCACACCTCCTGGCTTATCCAGACCAGTCCTTGAGCATGCCTGCTAACCAAGCAGCATTATTAATAGAACTTGCTGTCAGTCCCGAAGTATCCTAGTTCATATAATAAATCATAGTCATCCTTTTATGTCACTCTGGGAGAAAAAAACATGCCTTTTAATTTTAACAAAGAAAGGGAGTGGGATAAAATTCAATTTAAAATGGAATGTATGAGAAAGTACATTTATGTCTCTCCTTCCCCATTTTCCAATTCCATTAGCCTGAATTAAAAAATCACTTAGGATGGAAGGGTGCTTGAGAATAGACCTGGAAGCCTGAATATATTTTAAGGCAGAAACAGCTAAATACGTTCTGATAGATGAATCAGAATGGGGTAAGCAGCAGCCCACAGCTTGCAGCAGAGAAGGTGGCGTCATGCCTATCGCCCTTCTTCCTGACAGGTCTCTGTAGCATTTCCATGCCCTCTCGGCAGGAGCCTCACTGCCAGGCAGAACTGGAAAGAGAGTAATTCCTTGAAGAACTATCCATGAAACAGATCATTGAGTTGCAAGTCTTGCCAAATGAGGAGTAAATGGAAGCTTTTGGCCACCTTCTTCAACCCCTTTTTAAATCAGAGAATTGATCTCCAAAGAAGCTGAACAATCATCCCAAGTCCTATAGCTTGTAATATGAATGGTCTACCACAGACCAACACTCATTAAGGAAAATCATTAATTCAAAAAAAGGATAACCAAGTAAACAGAATAAATGGCTTCAAAGGAAACAAAAAAGGTAAGTGAAAAACTTTAAAGTTATTTTAGTATTTTCAGAAAAATCTGACTAGATGTTGTAAGCATAAAATAATCTTAGGCTGCTGTACAGAAGATGAACACTTAGAGAAAAAGCAAGAGTTCTTAGAAATTAAAAAAAATAGTTACACAAATTTAAAAAGTGAAAAGAATAGAAGATAAAATAAAATCAACTCAGTATCTCAAAATATAGAGAAAAAAGGTATAAAAGTTAAATACAGAGAATTAATTCAGGACAGTTAGCATCTATTAGAACTTCTAGGGAGAACAGACAAAGAAAATGGAAGAATAAAAATGATCAAAGACATAATAGAAGAAAATTATGAAGAGTTTAAAAAACACTTAAGTGTGCAATTTGAAAAAGCCCACAAAATTTTAAACAGGATGAATGAGAAAAGAAAGCCCCCCTGGCTGGACATTTTTAGTGAAATTTCAGAAATTTAAAGACTTTAAAAGGATGTGGAGAGAATGAGCATGCTGTTCACTTCTCTAGTGAATAATATGACTAAAATCCTGCTATTGTAAATGCTGCTTATTGTCTCACCCCTTCAATGAATCACCCATAGACAAAGCTTTAAAGATTAATTATAGACATATAAAGAAATGTAAGCATGATTGAGGCCACTACATCAGTCCACAGGGGTTGTGTACTGTCCAACTCTAGGAGAACCTCAAAGAGGCAAAAGCACAGTAGCCCTAGATGTTAAAAGCCTTGCTGATGGAAAGTAAGTGGCTAGAGAGGAGGTGGAGAGGAAGCAATGGAGGTGGGGGTAGTGCTGTGACAACACAGCGGACTTAAAGTTGAAATAAGAAATAGAGTTTAGCATATTACTTAGTGGTTATTAAATTAACCTGTGGAAGAGCTAAAGGATGGTGTGTGTGTGTGTGTGTGTGTGTGTGTGTCTGTGTATGTATGTGTATAAACAAAACTCAGGAGAAAGGAGCTGTGGGGAGCCGTGTGTGTGCTGAATACATTCTGTTGGGAGTCCCAAGATACTCCTTAAACTCAATTAAAACTCAGAAAAAGCAAGAGTGAACATATCTGTCAGGATAGAGAACAAAGAGGAATCCACCAGAACTAAAAATGGAAACTCTGGGAAGTGAAATAATTTGCAGGATTAGGAGAGAAAATATTACTTTTCTTTCAGTGTTGTTTGGATTTGTTCATATATGTATATTGTTACATTAATTAAACAAGGAGTCCATTAGACTGAGGTGGCTCTGATGCCATAACCAGTTACATAAGCAAACCGAAACCTTAACTTGCAAATCACTACTCACAATAACAAAATCAAAATGCTAAGGAAGGACAACCAATCACATACAGACAACTAGGCTTTAAGCAATAACCCGTCAATACTTCACTGTCTTTGTTTCTGCACTTTATATGTCATCCCACTGGCTTCTGTCAATAAATCTCTCCTAACCACTTCCAGTTTGGTGCTGCCTTATTGGAGCCAATTTTGCACAAATAAACTCTTAAAATGTTTAAGATGCCTCAGTTTATCTTAAACAATGTATTATTTTATAATAATAACAATAATAATAAATAATAATAATGACTGTGTGGCCTAGAAACTTTTCAGAGGAACATATGCAAATCACACAAAAATCAAACAGACCTCAAATCACTTCAGGATTACCTTGAGGTAGACCTTGAAGAAGCTGAGGTTGAGGAATAGGTGCAATTTTATATTATAATTTTGTGGACAAATATCAATAGATCCATGGGCTATGGAACTCTCTTTTTTTCCCTACGGATATTGGTGAATTTATCCATCAGGTATAATTTACTATTAACACTTCAGGATATTTAATACATATTGATTTCTTAAATATAAATAATATATTTTATTTGAGCCTCACCACAATTATGTGGCAATTCAGAGCAGGTGTTACTATCTCCACTTTTCCAATAACATTGAGTGAGGTTAAGGAGCTTGTCTTAGGTTGCTGAAAAAAAAGAGCTAGAATTGGAACTGTTTCCCTTTCCCTATCCCACAAGGTAGCGAATACTGAATAACACTAAAGCCTGATATTTGCAAACAAGAGCTTTGAAGAAGAGTTAATATCTAAAATATATAAATAACTCATACAACTCTATACTAAAAAAACAAACAACCCAATTAAAAAATGGGCAGAGGACCTGACAGACACCTCTCCCAAGAAGACATACAAATGGCTGACAAACATATGAGAAGATGCTCAATTTCACTACCTATTAGAAAAATGCAAATCAAAACTACAATGAGATATCACCTCACATCTGTTAGAATGGCTATTATCGACCATTATCAAAGGCTTTTGGACAAGCTGTGGAGAAAAAGAAACTCTCATTCACTGCTGGTAGGAATGTAAACTAGTACAACCACTATGGAAGGCAGTATGGAGGGTCCTCGAAGAAAAAATGAAGAATAGAGTTAGCGTATGACCCAGCAACCCCTCTTCTAGGTATCTATCCAAGAATTTGAAAACATCTACTCACAAAGATATAGGCACCCCTATGTTCACTGCAGCATCATCCACGGTGGCCAGGACATGGAAACAACCAAAGTGTCCTACAATAGATGATTGGATAAAGAAGATGTGGTACATATATACAATAGAATATATATACTCAGCCAAGAAAGAATGAAATACTGCCATTTGTGACAACATGGATGGATATATTTATTTAAGATTTTATTTATTTCTTTTTAGAGAGAGGGGAAGGGAGGGAGAGGTAGAGGGAGAGAACACTAATGTGAGATGAACGTCAATTGGTTGCCTGTCATATGCGCCAAACCCACAACCCAGGCATGTGCCTCTACTGAGAATCTACCAGCAACCTTTCTCTTTGCAGGATGATACCCAGTCAAACTGAGCCACACCAGTCACGGCTCAATGGAACTCGCTAAGTGAAATAAGTCAGTCAGGAAAAGTTAAGAATCATAAGATTTCATTCATATGAGGGATATAAAACTGAAAGTAACAAATGAACAAACAAGGAAAACAAAGGCAAAAACTCACAGACACAGGCCACAGGTGGTGGTTACCAGAGAGAAGGGGCCGGAGGGCATAGTAAGGGGTAAAGGGGGCCAAATATATGGTGACTAAAGATGCTTTGACTTTGGGTGATGGGCACACAATTCAATATATAGACCATAAATCACACAAATGTACACTTGAAAACCATATAATGTCATTAACTACTGTCACCTCAATAAATTTAATTAAAAAAACACACAGGCAGCTTTTAAAATGTCAAAAACCGATCACCAGGGAGGAAAAAGGAGCCACCAAAAACAGGAAATCCTTGTGAATGCCTCAGCTATAATCTTCCTCACCATGAACTCTTTTTCAAAGTGAACAATATAGTAGTTAAAAACGTGTGCTGTAGAAAAAGCTATTAAAGGACATTGTAAAAGGGAAGAGAAATACATAAAAGAAAAAAAAGAAAAGAGTGCTTCTTAAAATCTGTAATTCCATTTAATTTCTGCACCAATCCAAGTGCTTGCTTATGTCCTATAAATCATCTCAAAACTTAAATTAATGTGGTGAAGATAGGGACAGATAGAAGGAGGAAAGGGGGGACATTTGTAATAGGGTAAATGTTATATATATACATACACACATACATACATACATACATAAAAACTATTGTTTAGAATGGAGTTTTAAAAAACAGTATATAATTAATCTCTTCGCCCGTCTCCCACATGGATTAGCCTTTTCTTCCTATGCTCAATATCTATGCAAAAATGGGGGTGGGGCAAAGGGGAAATGTAAGTTATCTTTTCATACCATTTGAATTTGTTTAATATATGTATGTATGGAAGGAGGTAATTAAACCACAGATAGAAAAGTGTAGGCCACCCACTGGTACTTTTCCATAATGCTGTCTGATTCTCTTATGGTCTTATTTCAGAATGCCACAAATCTAACCAGGGGTTTCAGGGCATATTCTGATTTCCTTTTTCTATTAGCAATTTGAAGATCGGACTTCCCAACACAGAAATTTTGCCTTTGGTTGAATAAAAAATTTTTTTGGCAACTCTAGTTGCAAGAGATCCCCTCTTCTTGTGGCTCATCTGGCATCAGTGTGAACATTTGATGTGCCTTGTCCAAATTCTGGCTCTTCCCACATTGACTCAGTTTCTACCCATTGGAACAATGTGACCTGCCAAGTTAGAAAGAACAAAATGCAATGACTCACAGAAATATATTTTTTTAATTTCTAAACAAATTAAGTGCAGAGAACATCGATAAGAGTGATTTTAACAACCTTGTTATCAGTTTGCAGAGAGGCCGTCCCTCTTCCTTCCTCTCTTCCACACCCACCCCCAATCATAAACCTTCACCCATGAGAAACAATCTATGAAACTTTTAAAGATATACTGACTGGTTTCAGTATTGGTATTGAATCTTCTTTTTAAAGGAAAAGTATTCTCATTTGTGAAATAAGAAGTGTTTATAAGAAATAATCTGCCATGATCTGTGTGGCTCAGTTGACTGGGCATTGTTCACAAAGCGAAGGGTCACCAGTTTGATTCCCCATCGGGGCACATGCCTGGGTTTTGGATTCAGCCTTTGGGGGTGTGAAGGCACATACAAGATGCAGACAATCGCTGTTTCTCGCAATATTGTTTCTCTCTTTCCTTTTCTCCCTCCCTTCCCCTCTCTCTAAAAGTAAATAAATATATATACATTTATATATAATATATTATATATAAATAATATATTATTTTATATTATATATAATATATATTTACTTATTTATTATATATTATAGATAATATATAATATTTATTTATTATATATTATATTTATTTATTATATATTATATATATAATATAAAAGAAATAATCTTCTGGAGTCCTCTGTAGATACAATGCTATGTGACACCTCAACATGATGTAAAGCTGTCAAGAGCAAATAAAATTTGATCTAATTGTAAGAGTGGTTCTTTATTCTACTGTCATAATTAAGGACTTAGTTTACATTTAGGGAATGCCCTGCCATTTCATTTCATTTCATTTCATTTCATTTCATTTCATTTATTTCATTTTCAGGTGTACAATTCTATAATATATCATCTGTATATTGTAGTGTGTGTTCACCACCCAAAGTCATCTTCCATCACTATGTATTCCCCCTTTACTCTCTTCTACCTCCTGCACTCCCTTTCCTTCTGGTAATCACCATATTGTTGTCTGTGCCTGAGGGTTTTTGTCTGCCTGTTCGTTTGTTTGTTTTTCATTTAATTCCTTCACCTTTTTCACACAGCTCCCCAAGCCACATCCCTTCTAACAGCTGTCAGTCTGTTCTATGTATCTGTGAGTCTATTTCTGTTTTGTTTGTTAGCTTATCCTGTTCATTAGATTCCACATAAAACTGAAACCATATGGTACTTGTCTTCCTCTGACTGGCTTACTTCACTTAGAATAACACTCTCCAGGTCCATCCATGCTGTTGCAAAGAGTAAGAGTTCCTTTTGTTTTTATATCACCAAGCAGTATTCCATTGCTTAAATGTACCATGGCTTTTTTATCCATTCATCTGCTGATAAACACTTGGCTACTGTAAATAACACTACAGTGCACATAGAGGTGCGTATATTCTTTCAATTAGTACTTTGGGTTTCTTCAGATATATAAAACAGTTCCATTTTTAATTTTTTGCAGTAACTCCACACTGTTTTTCACAGTGGCTGAACCAGTCCGCATTCCCACCAATAGTGCCTGAGGATTCCCTTTTCTTTACATCCTGGCCAGCACTTGGTTGTGGATTTATTGATTGTAGCCATTCTCACAGGTGTGAGATAATATCTCATTATGATTTTATTTGCATTTCTCTAATGATTAGTGATATTGAGCATCTTTTCATATGTCTATTGCCCATCTGTATGCCCACTTTGGAGAAGGGTCTATTCAGGTCCCTTTTTTTTCTTTAATCTTCACCCAAGGATATGTTTATTGATTTTAGAGGGAAAGGAAGGTGCGGGTAGGGAGAGGAAGAGAGAGAGAGAAACATCAATATGAGAAGGACATTGATTGGTTGCTTCCCATATGTGCCTCAACCGGGGACTGAACCTTCAGCCTTTTGGTGTACCAGATAATGCGCCAAACCAATGAGTGACCTGGCCAGGGCCTTTTGCCCATTTTTCAAATCGGATTGTTTGTTGTTTGGATATTAACCCCTTATCAGATGCATTATTGGTGCGTATATTCTCCTTTCAGTGGGCCATCTTTTCATTTTGTTGATGGTTTCCTTTGATGTGCAAAAACTAAAAGATTGATGTAGCCCCATTTGTTTACTTTTCCTTTTGTTTTCATTGCCCAAAGAGATATATCAGAAAAAATATTGCTACAAGAAATGTCTGAGATTTTACTGCTTATATTTTCTAGGATTTTAATTTTTTTGAGTTTAATGTTTAAGTCTTTAATCTGTTTTGAGTTTATTCTTTTCCCAGCACCATTTAAATAGATTATCTTTACCACATTGTATGTTCTTGCCTCCTTTGTCAAATATTAATTGACCATAAAGGCAGGGGTTTATTTCTGGGCTTGCTATTCTGTTCCGTTGATCTATATGCTGTTTTTATGCCAGTACCATGCTGTTTTGATTACTATGACCTTGCAGTATAGTTTGATATCAGGTAGTGTGATTCCTTCAACTTTGTCCTTTTTTTTTCAAGATTGCCGGGGCTATTTGAGGTTTTTTGTTGTTCTATATAAATTTTTGGAATATTTATTTTAACTCTGTGAAGTATGCATTGGTATCTTGATAGGAATTACATAGACTCAATGGATAGCTTTGGAAATGCCTGTCTTTAAATGGCACTTTCATTAATCTGTCCTATGTGCTGACAGAAAAGCTCAGTCATAATCTATCATCACGTATTTTTTCTTTTTTCTTTTAAACTCCACTGATGTACAATATTATATTAGTTTTAGGTGCATAACCCCATTAGACATTTATATAACCTACAAAATGATCACCTTGATAAACCCAGCACCCATTGACACCATACGTGGTCATTACAATATTATTGACTATATTTCCTATGCTGTACTTTACATCCCTATCACCATTCTGAAACTACCAATTGTACTTCTGAGTCTCTTCACTTCTTTCTTCCATCCTGCCAAACACCCTCCCATCTGACAACTGTCAAAATGTTCCCTACATCTTTGAGTCTGCCTCTGTTCTTGTTTGTCTATTTTGTTTTCTATATTTCACATATAAGTGAAATCTCTTGGCATTTGTTTTTCTCTGTTACACTTCTTTCACTTAGCATAATACTCTCTAGATCCAGCCATGTTTTCAAAGATGACAAGATTTCATTCTTTTTTTTATTACCAAATCCTGTTACAATGTATGCATGAACCACTTTTTCTTTATTCATTCATTTATTAATGGACACAGGCTGCTTCCATATCTTGGCTATTATAAATAATGATGTATTAAACACATGGTTACATATGTCTTTTTGACTTAGTGTTGGGTATCTTTGGAAAAATGCACAGAGGTGGAGTTGCTGGGTCCTTCTTTGTATCTTGTTATATCCTTTGTTTCAGTTTGTCTGGTATAAATATTGGTGCCCCAGGTTTTTGTTCTATTTTGTCTCCATTTTCATAAAATAATTTTTTTATCCTTTTATTTTCAGTCTCTGTGTTTTTCAGTCTGAAGTGAGTCTCTTATAGATGGCATTTGTAAGGGTTTTGCTTTCCATTCAGTAACTGTATGTCTTTTGATTGGAGCATTTAATCCCTTTTCACTTAAAGTAATTGTTGATTAGTATGTATTTATTGCCATTTTATTATTCATATTTTTAATCTTTTTTTTCTTAAAAAAGGCCCTTTAACATTCCTTGTAATACTGATTTAGTGGTGATGAACTCCTTTACTTTTCCTTTGTCTGGGAAGATCTTTTATATGCCTTTCAATTCTAAATGATAGCTTTGCTGAGTAGAGTGATCTTGGCTGTAGGTCCTTGTTTTTTATCACTTTGAATATTTCTTGCCAATTTCTTCTGGCCTGCAAAGTTTATGTTGATAAATTAGTTGACAGTGCTATGGGAGTTTCCTTGTAGGTAACTGTTTCTCTTGCTGTCTTTAAAACTCTTTTTATCTTTTACCTTACACATTTTAATTATGATGTGTCTTTGTGCAGGCCTCTTTGGGTTCATCTTGTTTGGAATTCTCTGAGCTTTCTTTACTTGAATGTCTGTTTCCTTCATCAGGTTAGGGAAGTTTTCTGTCATTATTTTTTCAAATAAGTTTTTACTTTCTTCCCTACTCTCTTCTTCCAGGACCCCTATGAAGTGAATGTTGGTACCCTTGATATTGTCCCAGAGGCTCTTTACACTATCGTCTATTTTTTGGTTCATTTTTCTTTTTGCTGTTCTGATTGGGTGTTTTCTGATTCCTTAGCTTCCAAATCACTGATTATTTTTTGCTTCATCTACTCTACTGTTGATTCCCTGTAATTTATGCTTCATTTCAGTTAGTGTATCCTTCATTCTGACTGGCTCATTTTTATGGTTTCTATGTCCTTTTTCACAAACGTGAAGTTCTAAGTTCACTGAACATCCTTATAACCATTGTTTTGAACTCTTGTGTCTGGTGGTTTGGTTGCCTCCATTTCATTTAGCTCTTTTTCTGGAGATTTCCCCTGTTCTTTCATTTGGGACCTATTTCTTTGTCTTATTTTGGCTGCTTTTCTGTGTTTGTTTCTATGTATTAGGTAGAGCTGCTAGATCTCCCAACCTTAATAGGGTGGCCTTTTATCATAGGTATCCTCTAGGACCTAGTGGTTTAGCCTCCCATCACCTGTGCTGGGAGCTTCAGGTGCACCCCACTGTGAGAGCAGTTGCACTGTCCTGTTGTAAGTTGAGCCTTGATTGCTGTTGGTAATTGTCTCCCCGGCCAATTAGGTGCAAGGACTGGCTGTAACCACAGCAGAAGAGCTGCTGTGCATAGGCTGACCCCATGGAGCAGGACTCACTTCAGTAGGGTATTGGTGCCCATGGAGTCTGCCTATTGAGTGGGTCACTTGTGGAGATGGTCGGATTGTAATCTGGCATGGTCTGAGGCTACCTACCAAGTGCACTGGCTCTGTGGTCTTCCGGGAGATAAGAGGTCAGCCACCGCCTATGTTCTGCCTGGGGGCACCAGGCCTGAACTACAGAGAGGTCTGCAGATGTTACTTGGGCAGAAGGAAATTCTTCTTTACAGAACTACTTGATTTATTTTTTCTATGTGGAATATGATAATCTTTTGTTCTATTTTTGGCCTTTTGGGAATAGAGTAGTTGTTGCCCAAAGCTACCAGAAGAGAAATAGGGGGAGATTAAGGTTGTAATTTTATGCACAGTGATGTTATTGATTTGTTGACAGATTTGGTCCTATAAATCACAGATATAGTTAATCTACACTTATTTTATTTAGTCAATTAGAGAAAGAAGAAGGGAACAGAGAGAGTGGCTGGTGATGCAGCAACAGTTTTTAGCATATTGTCTGTTTCTAAATCTCCCTTCAATTTTCTAATGATACTCAAATGTCAAGATTTTGTTGAGGGTGGCCCAGAATTAACATCTCTGTGTTAGATAGAAGCAAAATAGAGACAGGCTCATAGAGAACAGGATGACTGCTCTGGTGGGGGGAAGTTTGTGAAGGGTGGGTAGAAGGATTGAGCAAAAAAGAAAAAGAACTCATGGACATGGGCAACAGTGTGGTGATTGTGCAGGGAATGGGTGAAGGTGGAAAAGGGTATGGGGGATAAATGGTAATGGAAAATATACAATAAAAACAAACTATTCAAATAAATAAATAAATATGTTTTTTGAGGGAAAAAAAGGAAAGAAATTAGCTTAGAAGCAAAAGCGTAGTGGGAGATGTTAGGTTTTTTTCCCAAGAGGTATTTGGCAGAGAGGCTGCCAATTTATGTGCTGTGAAGCTTTTAAGATAAGAAAATTAAATTATTTTATCTTTGGCTTTAAGGAATAAATGCCCATCTCCATGCTTTCTAGCCCCATGTGAGTGATGCCATTATCCATATCTTTCTAAGTTTTATTTTCATCATCACCTGATAAATATTTCATTTTTATTGTCATAGTGAGGTTTACTCCTCTTAATTTTACAGACTTCCAGCATAAGCTGGGTAAAGGAGTATTATGAGGATGTAGTTTAACTCAAAAGTGATAAAAAGTTTATGAAGGACAAAACTTTCTAGATGTGCACTGTCCAGTTTATAACTACTGATGACTTTTCACCAGAAGGCTTCTCTAACACCTCAAATACAACATAATCAAATTGTTATAGGCACACTGTAAGGGAGCCCCCAGTGAGTCCTCTGTTTTCGAATGTCAGCAGAACCTGTGACTAACTCCTAACCAATAACATATGACAAAGGTAATGAGGTTTCTCTCCCTTGATTAGGTTATATTGTATGGCAAAAGTGATGGAATATCACTTCCGTTTTTAAGTTATGTTTTGCTGGACTGAGCTTCTCCTATTGGCCTTGAAGAAACAAACGGCCACAAGGTGAACTCCTTATGGGTAAGGCCACTTGGGGAGGAACTCCTTTACAACCCGAAGACAACATCAGCCAACAACCAGTAAGAAGTGGAGGTCCTCAGTCATTCATCCACAGAGAAATAAATTCTTCCAGAAATCTGAAAAAGCTTAGAAAAGTATTCCCAGTCAGGCCTCCTGATGAGGATGCAGCCAAGGTGATTTCTTGATTGCAGCCTTGTGAAATCCTGAGCAGTTTCCAGCTAAGCTATCCTGGGTTGCTGATGCATAGAAACTGTGAGACAATAAAGATTTTTAAACTGCTAAATTTTTAGGAATTTGTTACATATAAACAAATAAACATATAAAATGAATATACAAACCTAAACTCATTACCTTCTTTCCCAAGACTCTTGTACTTTCTTTTAATCAGTGCAAATATTTTTCTGTGAAATTTATCTTTGGTTCAAAAATCAAGCAGCTACCAAATCCTGCTGCTTTTATATTTAAAATGTCTTATGTATGATCCTACTCTGCTGTTTCCTCTTTCATTTTCCTGATTTATATTCTCCTTTCTTTCAACCTAGACTACTTTGTTTCCCCTGGGCCTTCGCTGTGTCTCTATCCTGTGCAATGCTAGATTATTAGTCTATCCAAAGCTGTGCTTCCCGAAACACCTTCTACAGGTACCACTCCCGTGAAATGTCCACTAGAGTATCAGCTCGGGAAGGGGATAAAAGGTGGCTGTTTTGTCTGCCATGGTATGCCTGATGTATAGTAAATAGGTACCTCAGAAATAATAGGCACGCAGATCAAAATGTTTCTGGCAGAAAACTGAGAGTATAATAAAAATAAAAGCCTCATGATTTTTTGCTTCAGGTTATAAGGAGAAATGTGGTATATTATTTTGCTATTGTAAGAATTTCAGAACCTATCAGAGACTCAGAACAGATGTGGAATGCCAGCAGGCTGACCATACATCCCACTTTTGGTTTTCGTTTTAACTCAAAATCATCTTGGTTGAGATAATGATTTTAAATTGGTGGGTGGTGAATGAGCTGCTAGTGCATGAGAATACTAGATCAGAATATGAGGGAGCTTTTCTAACGCAGGCCTCCAACACAGGTGCCCCTTTTAAACATAAATTAACTGGGAGGAAATTTAGAGGCTTGCGAAACAGAATATTGACTATGTTGTTGTTCTTGTTGTTAAACCATTGCAGTTTACCAAGTCCTTTCAACCTGATGGTAAATCTCAAAGGGTATTAAGTCACATGTGCTTCTGATTAGTTTGCACTTGAATTATCCAAAAGTTTTGTAAGAACCATTTGAAATACAAAAACCTTTGTAAAATGAAACTTTTTTTAAAATTGAAAATTTTATTTATTTTTTTGCTGGTGATGTTGAGAGAGGGAGTTTGGGGCATAGTAAAGAAGAGCTGTGAACAGGCAGCTTTTAAATATTAAAAGCTGACTTATTGACATCATAGAGACCATATTTGTATTATTGTCTTTCAGAAACATTATAGTATTTCTGTTCCTACAGAAATTGTGAGGATGTTTTCCCCAGGAAACATCTCAGGCATTGTGATTTTTCTTCATACATATTTATGGAACCATTATTTTAATATCTCCATTTTCTCAAGGAACCAAGGAGAAGATAATGATTATAGATTATTCTGCAAGTCACCGTATATATATCAAGTTAATAACAAGGCATATTGTGGTAAAAAAAAACAAACAACATCAACAATAAAAAAAATGGTGAGAAGAGTATATTTTGAGTTAGGATCAGGACCATGAGCAAATCTTCCCTAAAAGGGTAAAATTTACAAAATAATCAAATTAAATCTTAGAACATGAAATCTTATGTTATTTATATCAATACTGAGTGTGGCAGAGTATAATTGCCTCATTTTGAATTAATCTTTGCCTATAACTAGGATGCACATATTTTCATAAGTATAGCATTTATATAGTATTAGATTTCGAAATGTCTTCTGCTTTCTATCCAAATTATAGAAGTCATTTTACGTCTTGGTTCTATATCATTGAATATTGATATAACCCTTTTTCCCATTAAATGAGTCATGAGAATGCCAAAAGCAGAGAAGTATGGATGTGTGAAGCACAATAGAGATTACCAAGTATTAACATATCACTCTGTCTAAAGGAATGAAACATCCTTTATCTTTTTAAAAAAATTTGTTTCCTTTTTATTGAGTTTTTGGGTTGACACTGATTAACAAAATTATATAGGTTTCAGGTTCTCAATTCCACAACACAGCATCTGTACCCTTTATTGTATGTTCATTACACCAAGTTGAGTTTCCTTCTATCACCATTTATCTCCCACATACCCTCCTCCGCTTCCCCCCCGACACCCACAATCACTATACTGTTGTCCATGTCCATGAGTTTTTTTTCTCCTTTTTTCTTTTTTGCCCAATTCCTTAAGCCCCACCCCCTGACAACTGTCAACCTGCTCTCTATGTATGAGTCTGACTATTTTGCTTGTTAGTTCAGTTTGTTCATGAGAATCCACATATGAGTGAAATCATATGGTACTTGTCTTTGACTGGTTTATTTCACTTAGCATAATGCTCTCCAGGTCCTTTATCCAGTTCCAATATGTGTGCAGTAATATTATATACTGACTGCATTTGAACTTTAATGATTATATAAAAAAATAAACATTTGTAGATTTGTTACACTTTAAGAAGCACTGCAAATACATTATATCATATAGAAATGCACAAGGACTAGTGAATTGTGCTCAAAAGTTCCTTTGTCCAAGTTTTTGGCTAAGTTAAGTGTCTTAGGGGTACTTAGTATGCCAATTTGCCTGGAACTCAATAAGTGGTCTCCCACCACATTGGCTCTGTTAGTTAAAAGATATATTTGATCCGGATTTACTGCTTGGATATTGTGTCTAAGTAAATAGCAAATTTCATGTATAATGACTTTGAATTATGACATGAAACTGTTTTATGTAACACTATCTCTTAACTTTCTGAAATTTGTTGCCAAAATACATCCAGGTTTGGTGCATACATTTCTTAGTGCATAGCAACCTGTCCTCACTTTGAGCCGTCACTGACTGCATTTAACACCTATTAATCTGGCACTGAGGACCTCATCACTATCATGGTAGTATTAACTTGCAATAAAATTCATGCTTATCACATTCTATGAATGGCTCAGGGTTTTATAGAACACACTTGATTCCTTTGGGAAACGTGTTTATTTTGGGGTTTCTGAGCAGATATTTTTCTGCAGTTGAATATCAACTTGCCAAGAAGTTTCTGAAATTTAGGTGTTTTAATACAAAAAGCCAAAAATAATGGTTTAAGTTGTTGACCCTCTATCAGTGTTGTTATAGAGGATTTCTCTATTGGGTGGGAGGGAAGAATACAATAAATTCTTAGGTGTCATCTAGCTCAAGAATCTCAATTTCATTTATTTTATGCAGTTTATTGTAGTTTATTTTAGGACTCACTATGCATCAATTTGTAGTCATAAAAATACTTCTCAAAGCTATTCCTGTACCTTCACTGTTATCTCTTCTTAATCTCCGATGTGCAAATGTTTTTCAAATACTGCTCACATCATATTATGAACAAGGCTTAACTAAAAATCCTTTAAGCAGAAAATATACAGAAATTTTAATTTTCACTGAGATGAAAATACCGGCATATATCAGAGCCTGTTCAGTTAGCAAACCGTGAGAGTAGACACTAGGTACTCCTGAGGGGGTGAGAAGGGGTACCTCACAGAGGAAGGGCAGCCACAGAGAACAGAGGGTGGAAACTCCACTGTTTGTGTTAGAGTCTGTGTCTAGTCTTACGCTTTCTACAGGCAGAAAAGTATTACAGTCACTTCATGACTTTAGACTTAATAATTAAATAACCCAAATTGTAGGAGATTACCCATAAGTGGTTAGAGTTCAATATTATTTCACTCTACAAACAATCCAATTAAAAAATGAGCAAAGGACCTGAATAGATGCTTCTCCAAAGAAAGCATACAGATGGACAATAGCCATATAAAAACATGCTCAGTTTCACTGATCATCATAGAGAGGCAAATTAAAACCACAATGAGATATTACCACACACCTCCCAGAATGGCTACCATCAATAACAACAAACAACGAGTGCCGGCAAGGTTGTGGGGAAAAGGGAACCCTCATGCACTGTTAGTGGGAATGCAGATTGTTGCAGCCACTGTAGAAAACAGAATGGAATTTCATCATAAAATTAAAAATGGAACTGCCTTATGACCCAGTGATCCCACTTCTGGGAATATATCCAAAGAAATCTGAAACACTAATTCAGAAGAATATGTGCTCCACTATATTCATTGCAGCATCATTTACAATAGCCAAGATCTGGAGACGGCCTAAGTGCCATTGGTAGATGAGTGGATGGTATATTTACACAGTGGAATACTACTTGGCTATAAAAAGGAGGAAATCTTTAGCTTTTGCAGCAGCATGGATAGACCTGGAGATTATTACAATGCTAAGTGAAATAAACCAGTCAGAGAAAGACAAATACCATGTGATCTCACTTATATGTGGAATCTAATGAACAAAATACACTGACAAACAAAACAGAAACAGAGGCATGGATATACGGAACAGACTGACAGCTGTCAGAAGGAAGGGGTGTTGGGGGAGCAGAAGAAAGAAGGTGGAGAGATTAAGCAAAAAACCCCACATATATCACATATCTCATATAATTTTACACACACACACACACGCACACACACCATAGATACAGACAACAGTGTGGGATAGCCAGAAAGGAAGGGTACAGGGGGACAAGTAGATGTGGGCAAAAGTGAATAGAATGGGGACAGAAAGAGACTTTGCTTGGGGTGATGAGTACATGATACAATGTGCAGATGATGTTTTGTTAAGTTGTACACTTGAAACCCATATGTCTTTGTAAGCCAATGTCACCCCAACAAATTCAATTCAATAAAATAAAATGAATGAAAAGGTAACAGCTAATTTTAAATAACACAGAAGGAAATGAAAAACTAATATTAGAAATAAATTGCCATCTTAATGAATTAAGACCAAAAAATATTTTTTCCATTAATTAGAAAATATGCTCCTTATCAAAATTATTTTTACCATATCTACATTTATTGTTACAAAAAATTAATAGTAGTAAATACTGATTTCTCATGTACAATAATAGTATTACAGGCAGAGGGACAAATTGGTTTTTGTTCATTTCATGACCCTATTAGGAGATGTTTTAACTGTGTTCCTTAGCATTTTAAACAAAATATTTGTACTCCCTACTGGAAATAGCTTAATATGAAGTCCCAAAGGAATCCTGTCTGCCTCATAAAGTTGTGGTTAAAGTTTTGAGTTTCTGGCCTCCTCCTTCCTTTGAATATATATTCTAACTCCAAATTCAAGATTTAGATACTCTGGTTTCTCTTCAGATTGTACAAATCTTTCACTTTTTACATATTTAAACTTTGGAGAAATAATATATTTGTCCTCCTAAACAATGGACTTTTGCCCAATTCTTTCAATAGGGGGTAATTTGCTACACCAAAGTACTTTATAAGCATAATTTTTTAAGTAGTAAAATAAAATTAATTATGCACCCAATGATTCCTAAGACACTCAACACAACTTCTCTTTTTCACATGTAAAGACATGCATATACTCTTATGATTCTATTCATATATTAACCTGAGGGACTATGTAATTATATTGAAAGTGTAACCTCAAATTCTAAGCCTAGCCAGCTAAGTAACCTTCAGCGAGTTACAGGCTCTAAGGTTCCATGTCCTGGTCTATAAATGGGATCACAATGGCAAGGACCAGATACGGTTGCTGTGGGGAGCAAATGAAATAGTGAACCTAGAGTGTGCAGCATATCCCTGAATGTAGAATGCTCCCTAGAACTGCTAGCTATTTTTCTCTATTATTAATTCATCCCCTTCCTGGATTTTGTTAGCTACATAACATTTTTAAAAAAATAGACATTCTCTGTTCTTACTTAATAAAATATAAATCTTGTGTTAAGAATTATAAAATGAATGACAATTTGTGATCAAGTACAGGATAAACTGAGACCACTGTCTGGTGAATGTAGGGTATGTAGATAGCTAACCTAAACAATTTAGTATCTAATGTGGACATTAAGATTAATTTTTAAAATTCCAAAAATAGAACTGGTTGTTAACTGGTATAATAGCAAAATTTGACCCCTGAAATCTTTGAATAAATGCACATCCATGGTTCACGGTGTGTAAAGCATTCACTGTGCTATAATAACAACTTATTGAGATGAATAAATATAAATAAAACAAACTTAGTGGGAAAACGCTTTTGATATTTTTTTAAAAACCTCAAACTATCTAGTTCAAATATGTCATTATACATCAAATTCTGAAAGAGCAAACCAAACATGAGTGAAGAAATAGGGATCATTTTTAAAACTCTTCCAATAAGCCATCTTCTAACCTATTAATGTGGTATAAATGCCATATATTTTTACTTAATGCTCTTTTAAATTCTATCAAAAAATTTTTATATATATCTTTTGTTGGATTTATTTTTTGGATGCTTTATTTTTTTATATTTTCATGATTTGTTTTAAATTTATTTCCTAAATGTTTGTTGTGCTATGTAAAAAAGATATTATTTTTAAAGTTGATTTTGTATCTAATAACATTATTAAAAGATTTTATTTAATAATGAATGCATAATGAATTTCAGTAAATAAATTTTCTGAGTTAATTGAGACAATTATATGGCTAATCTGTTAATGTAGTGAATTACATGAACTGGTTTTCTGTTGTAAATCAACTTCACATGCTTGGGATAAACCAGTTTGGTTATGATGTAATAATAGCCTTACTATACACTGCAGGATCCATTTGGCTAATATTTGGTCTAGGATTTTTGTGTGTAGATTAATAAGGGAGTTAACTTGCTATGTTCTTTCCCATGCTATCCTTGAATTTTGACATCAGTTTAGAGAGTATTGGGGAGTTAGAGAGTATTTCTTATTTTATAGTCTTTTGATGAATTTACATAGTATTGCAAATATTTGTTCCCTCAAATTTGGTTAGAATTAACCAAATTAATTAATTAAGTGGTGAAGCCATCTTTGTTTGATGTTTTCATTTTGGAAAGAATTTTGCCAAATGATGCAACTTCTTTAACTCTTCCAGAACAATTCAGGTTTTCCATTTCATTTTCAGTTAGTTTTAAGATATATTGTCTGAGGAATTTGTCAATTCTATTTACATTTTCATATTTATTGGAATGAAGTTATTTTTAATATTTTCTTATCATCTTTGTAATAACTGCGACAAGGTAACTACATCTTTTTCACTCCTAATATTGGCTACTTGTGCCCTATGCTCCTGTTTATCAGTCTCATCACAGGTTGATCAACTTTATTAATCTTAGCATTCACTCTGAGCTTTTGTTCTTTTCTAATACCACAGAAATTGAGACTTAAGAACCAATTCAGTTTTGTCACATAAGTTTTAATTTAGTACTTTCATTACCACTCAGTTCTAAATTTTATTATGATTTTATCTTTGACCCATGGATTATTCAGAGGTGGTTTCCTTCCAACCACATAGTTTTTCTAGATATCTTTTTGGTTTGATATTTAGGAAAATTTCATTATAGACAGAGAACAGGACCTGCATGCCTCAAGTTCTTGACCTTTGTTGATACTACTTTTGGACCAGAATATGGTAAATTTTACAGTATGTTTTACATATACTTCAGGAGCTTCTGTAATTTGCAGTAGGTGGGTGTGGTGTTCTAGATATGTTCATCTACTAACTTCTGTTAATTATATTTTTCAAATCATCAATATTTTCTTATTTTAATTTATCAACTGTCCTTTTACTTATGAGAAAGCTATATTAAACTTCCCCATTATTACTGGGTGTTTGTTTTTTCCTATTTTTCTCTCAAGGTTTTATTGCTATATTTTGAGGCTGTGTTGGTAGATGCAAGTAGGTTCAAAACTGATATTTTTTTGAGTTATTAAATACATTAACATTATCTAGTGACTGTTTTAATCTCTTAATGCTTTAACCCTTTTCCTCTCATGGCACACATAAACTACTAAAGTTCTGTGGCACACCAAAAAATATATATTGTACTTTTTGCTGATATGATAAAAAATAGGCATAATTTTGATTCATTCACCCTGGAAGGCTATTGTTTTGTTGGCTGTTGTCATTTTAGTGTTTGACAATCTAAGGGAATGAGGTCAGTGCCCCTGACTAAATAGTCAGGTATCGCAGATTTTTAAAATTCTTGTGGCACACCAGTGTCCCTTGTGGCACGTTAGTTGCAAATTGCTGACCTAGAGTGATGTTAATACCCTACCACCTTTCATTTGCTTAGATTTTGACTAGTGTATATTTCTTTATAAAAAGCCATTTTTATTTTCAAATTTTCTAAATCTTTAGGTTTCAAATTTGGCTCCATTATAAACAGCTCTGGGTTTTTTATTTTTTGTTTCTTTCACCTCAAGAGGCTAACTAAAGCATTTTAAATCAAATTCAACCTAATCACCAAATGTCATAAGAATAAAAGAAGGTGTAGAACTCTACTAATTTGACTGGATCCCTACTTTTACTAATGCTGAGATTGCCTTTTAACTTTGGCAATTCATCAATGATTCTTTTTTTGAAGATTTTATTTATTTATTTTTAGAGAGGGGAAGGGAGGGAGAAAGAAAGGGAGAGAAACATCAATGTGTGGTTGCCAATCACGTGCCCCATTGATGACCAGGGGTCATCAATGATTTTTAAGAATATATATTTATTCAGGGTTATTAACTGGTTTTAGTAGAGGTTTGTTCCAGATAGCTTACCATGTTATAGCAAATTAAAATGTAAAATAGTAAAGTTTTAATTCACTAAATTTTATGATTTTGTTATAAGTTGTGGCAATTAATATATGTTAAATAATTATTTTATTATTTACTGATGACCTTTTAATTTTTCTTTACTTTTCATAAGATATGCTTTTGACCAAAAGTTTTACATTTTTTGGTGTAGGTTTTTTGTGTTTGTGTGTGTAACCACCACCAAAATAAAGATACATAACAGTTTCATCACCAAAAATATGTTCCGTGTCCCTTTGGAGCCAACTCCCTGCACTGCCTCCTACTCATGGTGACCACTGATGTGCTTTGGGGACCCATACTTTTACTTTTTTCAGAATGTTATATAAATTTAATTATCCAGTACACAGTCTTTTAAGTGTGGCTCCTTCCACTTATCAAAATGCATTAGTACTTCTCTGTGTTGTGTTATCAGTAGTTAATTTCTTTTAATTCCTGAATAGTAAGTATCCAAATACAGTGTATTGATGTACCAAAGATTGTTTATCCTGTCACTAGTTAAAGGACATTTGTGGTGTTCCAGTTTTTAGAAATTACAAATAAAGCTGTTATAAAAATTTTATACATATTTTCATGTAAAAAAAACTTTTATCCTTAAAGTGAGATTGCTAGATTATATTATAAGTGAATACTTAATTTTCTATGAAACTGTAAAACTGTTTTCCAAAGTGGCCATATCATTTTGCATTCCTACCAGTAATATAGGAGTTTTGGTTGCTCTATATCAGCAATTTTCAACTGGTGTGCAGAAAGAAATTTTAAATCATGCAATACCTGACTATTTCATCAGGGGCACTGACCTCTTTTTCCTTAGAATGTCAAATAAAAAAACAACAGCCAAAACAACAATAGCCTTCTCCAGTGTGAATCAATCAAAATTATACCTAATTTTTGTCAGACTAGCAAAAAGCATATATTTTGGTGTGCTGCAGAATTGTAATTAGTTTTTGTGTGCCATGAGATGAAAACAGTTGAAAATCACTGCTCTATATGATCATTAGCATTTGGTACTGTCAGTTCTTTTGATTTTAGCCATTATAACAGGCATATAGTGGTATCTCATTACGGTTTTAATTTGCATTTCCCTAGTAACTGGTAATGTCGAGCCTCTTTTTGTATAATTATGTTATATAAATATCATCTTTGATGCAGTGTCAATTTAAAAATATTTTCTGTTCTGTAAATTGTTTTTTTTTAAGTATTGAGTTTTGAGAGTCCTTTATATATCTTTGGTATAAGTCCTTATCAGTTATGTGATTTATATACACTTTTTCCCATTCTCTGGCTCATCTTTCAAAAAACAGAAGGATTTAACTTTGTTGAAGTACAAATAATCAATTTTTCTTTTATGAATTATGGCTTTGGTGTCATAGCTAAGAAACTTTTGCTTAACTCAGATTTTCTCATGTGCTTATTTCTAAAAATTTTATAGGTTTAGATTTCACATTAGTTATTGATCCATTTTGAGTTAATTTTTATATGCAAGTTGTGGCTTCCCCTTTTTTTCTTCCTTCTTTTTTCCTTCCTTCCTCCCTCATCCTAAGTCTTGCTCCCACTCTCTCATGCTCTCTCTTTGCTTATGAATATCAAGTTGTTTTACTACCAATTGTTTCTGCATTGAACTGTCCTTGCATCTTTTCTGAAAATCAATTAACCATGTATGTGTAGGTTTATTTCTGGCCACTAATTCTGTTCCATTGGCCTATAACTATCTGTTTATTTGTACCACATTACCATGTCTTAAAATCAGGTAGCATAAATCTTTCAACTTTGTTCTTCTTCTAAAAAGTTATTTCACTGTTCTAGTTCCTTTGCCTTTCCATAAATTTTAGAATCTTAAAAAACCTACTGGGATACGATTGAAGTTCCGTTAAATCTTTTGGTTTGGGGAGAATCGACATCTCACTATTGCTGAGTCTTCTGATCCATGAAAACACTATATTTCTCCAGTTATTTAGCTCTTTGTTTTACTTTTTTCATCAGTGTTTCATAGTTTTTATCTTATAGATTTTTGTACATTTTAAAAATTTTCCCCAAGAATTTCATATTATTTGATGTTTTAAGTATAGATATGCTGTATTAAATTTTCAACTTTTAATTTTTCATTAATAGATATAAAATATGATTGATACATTGGTCTGTTGACTTATGTCCTGTCAGCTTGCTCATCTCATTTATTAGTTTTAATAGCTATTTTTTAGATTCTTTGGGATGGCCTGTGTAGGCAATCTAAAAACTTGAGCATAGTGCTGAATAGGAGGTATGAGAACAGATGTTTTTGGCCTGTTTCTGACTCCAGAGGGCAAGATTAATCTTTTACCATTATCATGTTTGGTATGTTTTATTTTGTTTTGTTTTGTTTTTCTTAAATAGATACTCTTATTAGGTTAAGCAAGGACCCTTATATTCCTAAATTAAGGAGAAGTATTCTTTCTATCAGAAATCATGGTTGAATTTTGTTACCAATTGTTTTTTCTGCACCTACAGAGATGATTTTATTACTTTTTTTAACATGATGAATTACATTGATTGATTTTCACGTGTCACCTGCTTTGCACTCCCATGATAAACCCCACTTATTTATCCTTATTAAAGAATAAATCCCATATCCTTTTTATGTATTGTTGAATTTGATTTGTTAAAATGTTCTTAAGGTTTTGGATCTCTGTTTATGTAGGATATTGGCATGTAGTTATTTTTCCTTGCACTGTCTAGATTTTTTTATATTTACCAGTTCTTTAAAAAACATATTTTTATTGTTGTTCAGTCGCAGCTGTCCCCATTTTCCCCCTATTGCTCTCCCCTGCCTTACCCACCCCACCTCCCACATTTAATCCCTGCCCTCCTTGCCCTTGTCCATGGGTCCTTCATACACACGGATTTTGAATTAGGATAATTTAGGACTCAGAGATGAGTTGAGAAGTACTCTTTGTCTTAAATTGTCTGAAAGAGTTAGTTGCAGAATAGATATCTTTCTTAACTATTTGGTATAAGCAAAAAAAATACATTAGGAAAAAGACTAATAAGTTTAAAAGTACGAAATTTAAAAATTTAAACTTCAAAAATAACTAGTAGAAATAAAATGAAATTTTAGCCCTGGCCAGTGTGGCTCTGTTGGTTGAGTCTTCATCCTGTAACCAAAAGGTTGGAGGATTGATTCTCTGTCAGGGCACATACTGAGATAGTGGTTGGATCCCTGGTCCTACATGGGCACATGTGACCGCAGATCCAATGCATACAATCCCTGGTCCAATGCTGATCCCCATTCTGAGCATGGGGGGCAACCGATCTATTTCTAAAAAATTTAAAAATATTTGTGCACTAAGAAAATAATCAAAATAGCATTATAATAAGAAAAAGAAAGATACTGAATGATTCATATTGACCCTGATTAAATACCAATGAATGTTCACATGATAAAATAATATATAACAATTACATATAATACTTTCAACTAATAGTTAATGAAATAAGAAAATGTTCAAAGCATAATGTTAAAAACTAGAATATAAGACATATATATTAGTATGCAAATTTATAGAATAATAAGAGTGAGTTAGTGTGTTTGATTACGCATAGAAATGAAAAAGATTGAACGAATTATTGAAAATCTTATACCACTAAGTGGTATTGAGTATGGGTGAGATGGATATATTTTTATTTATTATAATTGCCTATACTTTTTTTGTAAAACAATGAAGCTTAACTACATAAAACATGGGTTTGTGTTCAGGCAGATGTGCATTTGAATCATTTATTATTTATATGCCACCCTTCTAAAACTTTGTCACGCTTTGGTTATTGTTTTATACTGTAAGGATCAGTGGTTGGTGTTTTTTTTTTCTTTTTTCTGAAAGAGGCAAGATAGTAAATATTTTAGGTTTTGTGGATCTATAGGAAAAATTGAGGGTATTATGTAGGTAAATACATAACAAGGGAGAAAAACATTTTTTCACAAATTTTTAACTGACAAAATTTAAATATAGTGATAATAACTGAGGGCAATTATTTTGCGCTCTCTGGCTACTAATGAAAATAATGGGGTTGCAAGATGGCGGTGGAGTAGGAAGATCTTTCTTCTACCTCCTCCCAGAATCGGACTGGAAATAAAAACTAGAGGGGAACAGTCACCCAGAATGACAAAGCAAAGGCTACCTGAAGAGCAGACTTTTAACCAAGGATGGGCAGGAACCACCTCCAGAGCAGAAAGGGATCACGAAAGGGACTGGTCCCACTTCTGTGGGCAGCAGGCCGAGGTTATGGAGGGAGAGCACGGTGGTGGGAGCTACCCCCTGAGAGGAGTGAACCCTTGATCCCAGACTGGATCCTCCAGCGCAAGCACCAGAGCCAGGTTCAGCCACCAACATAGTATCCAGTGATAAAAAGCAGAGGGGATTTTGTCCACCAGGGAGAGACAGAACCTATTGGAGACAAAGCCACTGTTTGTTTGTTTGCTTTTGTTTCTTTTTTTTAAGGGGTCAAAGCATAGATTTTTAGTTTTCAGCCACTCACCTTGGGCTCTGATGAAGGGAGAATGGTGTAGACTGGAGTCACCTGAGGAGAGTCTAGATTGGGAGGCACTGGGGAGAGATATGGGGGAGAGATGTGGGGAAGTGGCTGCTTCGATCCCTGTATTGGGTCATCTCCTGAAATCCCAGCAACCATATTTCTTGAGAAGGGCAAGTCCCTCCCAGGGGAATCAGCCTGGGGAAAAATTATTAGCCCAACCTGAGGGATACCACTTAACCCACGTTCAGGTATCCTCGTTACCCACCCTACATCTTAACTCCTGCTGAGGAGACAGTATCATAGGCAGACTCAGGGGATATCAGAGATTGGCTTTGGGGTGTGGCCATTTCCTACACTTTCCCAGGAACCAGACTGGTGCTACCTCCTCATGGCAGAACCAATGGAAACAGCCTCCTGGTTTCTGGCAGACCCAAACTGTGGGCTCCAGAGGCCCTGCTTGCTTGCCTATTAGGGGCACTGCCCAGCCAAGTTCAGGGAAGTAATCCTGGACAGACTCAGACATGTGGCTCCAGGGCAGGGGACAACACCCACCATCTTCCCTAAAGTCTGAATGGTACTTCTGGAGATCCAGGGGCCCCATCCTCCCACTTTCACAAGCAATCCATACAAAATAGTCCGTTCAGTGACTAAGACTGACAGTAAGCCAGAAGGGAGGCAAAGGAATGTTGAGGAGGATACTGTACTGCCTTGGGACATTTGCTGGCCCATCACTTAGCCCTCTGCTGGTAAAAGCCAGCTTCGCAGCACAACTCAGCACCTCCCATGTGCAACCAAGTGTGGCCCAGGCAGCCAAAAACTATGATTGCTTATAGCTTTGAACAGGCTGCTGAGGGGCCAATGTGGACAGCTTCTGACATTGGTTTACACCAGCTTCAGACAATGGAAGAGCAGTATCCAAAGGGAAATCCTGACAGGAAGGCACTGAACTCTTCTGAGATGAATCCCACTTTTTTCTTCTTCATTGTTTTCATGATATTTTCCTTTTCATAGCTTTTTAAATATTTTTTCTTTTTCTTTTATTTTTTAATTTTTTCCTCTATTTTTCTTTCATTTTCTTATCTTTCACTTTCCTTTTCTTGATCTATTTTTCTTCTTTCCTTTTCTTATATCTTTATTCTTTATCTTTGTTCTTTTGGGGCATTTTTTTCTTTTTATTCCTTATTCTTATTGTGTCTTTCCCTTCTCTCTGCTTATAATCTTTTTTTCTGATCTTTCTTGGTCTTCTCATATATTTCTCTTTTACAATACTATTTCTGTATTTCAATACTATTTCCCTTTTTCCTTATTGATTGCTCTTTTTCTTTTGTTTTTGATTTTGCTTTTGTTGTTGGGTTTTTTTTTTTGCTTGTTTTTGTTTTATTTTTTTCTGTCAGCATGTATACAGCAACTTGCAAAACAGGTGGAGCTGAGTCTCTCAGTCAGCCAGTCAGAGGGGAGATCCCAACACAAATGAGCCAATAGCAATTAAGATCCAGTTTAGAACAGGAGAGCACACATAACATACACAAGGGACATTCCTAAAGCATCCAGCTCAGGAGATCACAGAGACTGTACCACTGGGTCCCACAGAGGTCCTATCATGCAAGGCCACGTACAAAGACTGGGAGTCAAATCAAATAAAATCTACATAGAAACAATCACAAAGAGACAGAGAAAGTGGGTACACAAAGAAACAACACCCAAATGAAAGAAAAGGAGGAATCCCAAGAAAAATACTTAAATGAAATTGAGGCTAGTAATTTATCAGACATAGAATACAAAGTAATGGTTACAAGGATGTTCAAGGAACTTAAAGAGAATTACAATGAACTTTATGGAACTACAAGGAAATTAGTGGGAACTACTGGGTTGTCCAAAAAGCTAATTTGGATTATTCCATAAAATAAAAAGCACATTTTTCATTTTTACCAGTAACTTTATTGATGTGGGTATTTTGAGTATGTTGGGTATCTTCCATATGGTATAATGTTGATTGTTCTCAATTAATTTCTTGATTTGATTGCTATCAACTTCAACTGGTGTACCCTACTGTGGAGCACTGTCCAGGCAAAATCTCCAGCATGAAACTTTACAAACTACTTTTGACACACTTATCAGTCACAGCACCTTCTCCATACATTGCACAAATCTTTTTTTTTTTGCATTTCAGTTGTGTTTTTACCTTTTTTGAAATAAGAAAGCATAATATGCCACATTTTTTCAATTCAATATTAAAATGACTACACAAAAATTCAACAATTTTGATGTTTTTTAAATGCACACTGCTATAACAGTTGTCACAATATATCTAACAAAATAATTTCCAATGAATTTAAAGGTAACTAAGCACTACTACAGTCATCTTATGAGAAAAAAAACTGAAGCAAACTTTTTGGCCAATGCAATATATTGTCATGAAAAATGACATAGAAAGTATAAATAAG
Source organism: Mormoops blainvillei (assembly GCA_004026545.1). Classification (NCBI taxonomy): domain Eukaryota; kingdom Metazoa; phylum Chordata; class Mammalia; order Chiroptera; family Mormoopidae; genus Mormoops; species Mormoops blainvillei. The sequence goes on from PVJD01003361.1 coordinate 109,790, forward strand.
AACCAGTCAGAAATGAATAATACTCAAAATGGATAAAATAGTTAAACATAAACCACTATATTATAAAAGTCATAGAGCAAAACATAGGTAGTAAAATTTCAGATACCCCACACAGCAATGTTTTTGCCAATACAACCTTTGCTTTCCTCTGGGCAAAGGAATTAAAGGAAAGAATAAACAAATGAGAGTACATCAAATTAAAAAGCTTCTGAATGACTAAAGAAAACATCAGCAAAATGAAAGGGAGTCAATCATATGGGAAAACACATTTCCCAATGATACCTCAGACAAGGGTTTGATCTCTAACATATATAAAGAACTCATATGGCTCAATGCCAGGAAGACAAAGAATCCAATTAAAAAATGGGCAAAGGAAATAAATAGACACTTCTCCAAGGGGACTATACAGAAGAAGCATAGGCATATAAAAGGATGCTCAACACCACTAGCTACCAAAGAGATATAAAATAAAACTACAAAGAGATACACCTCATACCTGTCAAAATAGTCATCATCAATAAATCAACAAACAGTAAGTGCTGGTGAGAATGTGGAGAAAAGGGGACTCTTGTACTCTGTTGGTGGAAATGCAAACTACTGCAACCACTGAGGAAAACAGTATGGAATTTCCTCAAAAAACTAAAAATGGAATTGCCTTTTGATCCAGTGATTCCACTGATAGGATTATACACTAAGTGTCCTGAAACACCAGTTAAAAAGAACCTATGCACCTCTATGTTCACAGCAGTGTTATTTATAATAGCCAAGCATTGGAAGCAGCCTAAGTGCCCTGCAGTAAATGAATGGATCAAAAAACTGTGGCACATTTATACAGTGGAATATTACACTGCAGAAAGAAAGAAGGAATTGCTGCTTTTTGTGACAGCATAGGTGAAACTGGAGAGTATTATGCTAAGTGAAATAAGCCAGGGAGCAAAAGACAAATACCATATGATCTCACCTATAATAGGAACCTAATAAACAAAACAAATGAATGAAAAATTAGAAACAGAGGCATGGAAACAAGGAACAAACTGACAGGGACCAGAGTGGAGCAGGGAGGGGCATAAGGGAACAAAGAAGAGGAAGGGTCTGGTTAAAGAACAAGTATAAATGACCCATGGACATGGACAGCAGGGTAGGGATTGATTCTGGAAGCAGGGTGTGGTCAGGGTAGAAGAGAATAATGGGAGAAAATTGGGATAACTCTAATAAAACAACAATGAAAAAAATAATGAAATAGAAATGAAGAATACAGTATCTGAATTGAAGAATACACCCAAAGTAATTAAATGCAGGCTAGATGAAGCAGAGGATCAAATCAGTGATTTGGAAGACAAGGTAAAAAAAAGACACCCAATCAGAACTAAAAAAAAATAAGACTTAAAACAAATGAGAATAGTTTAAGGGAAGCTTGGGGCAACATGAATGTTGCCATGACATGTTTCATGCCAAGATTCTGTGTCAAAATCTCAGACACAGTAGTTTTTGGAATCCTCAGATTAGCTTCTAGTGCTTGCACTGTCAGTCACCAATCTTTTTTGATTGCAGCGCATACATGTTCAACATTCTCAGGTGTTCTGTTTATTTCAGGCCTTCCAGAACATGGATTACTTTAAACAGATTCTCAACCATCTTTGAAGTGTTTGTGCCATGCTTTTATTTGTGTTGCACTTATGGCATCATCCCCAAAATACTTCTGAATCATCCAAATAGTTTCCATGGAGGAATGTCCAAGGTTAATGCAAAATTTGATGCAGCTTTGTTGCTCTACTCACTCAGTCATTTTGAATGCAATGGTCACAGAGTACACATGCTTAGTCTGTGACATCTACCACCCCCACTGACTAGTATAATGAAGTCATCATTGTTCATGTATTGTTCATGTATTCCAATTCACTGTATTTGGATGTCAGGTTACAATGAAATTGTGCAAACTATTATTGTTATATTTACAATTGCTGGCCTTTTTCTGGACATACCTCATGTATGCACCCAACATAGGAGCACCTAAATATATAAAGAAAATCTTGGTGGACTTTAAGGAAATGATTGACAGCAATACTGTCACAGTAGGGATTTTAACACCCCACTATCACCAATGGATGAATCTTTCAGACTAAAATCAACAAGGAAACAGCAACCTTAAATGACGCACTAAATCAATACGATTTAATTGATATTTATAGAACATTTAAACTCAAAGCTATATGGTACACATTATTCTCAAGTGCACATGGATCATTATCAAAGAGACCACATGTTAGTTTACAAAATAAGTCTTAACAAACTCAGGAAGACTGAATGATATCATATCAAACATTTTCTTGGATCACCATGCAAGAAAGTAGAAATCCACTATAATAAAAAACTCAAAAACATTCAAACAAAAGGAGGCTAAATGGCTATCAATGAGATCAAGGAAAAAATAAAAAATTATGTAGAAACAAATAAAACTGACCATACAAAACCCCTAAATCTATGGTACACAAGGTAAGCAGTCCTAAGAGGAAAGTTCATAGCATTACAAACCTACCTCAAGAAGCAAGAAAAATCTCAAATAAATGATCTAATCCTAAACTTAAAAGAACTAGAAAAACTATAACAAATAAAACCCAGAGTGAACAGAGAGAAGAAACTATTCTAATAAGAATGAAAATAAATAGCATAGAGACTAAAAAAACAATTCAAAACATCAATGTATCGAGGAGCTGATTTTTTCAAAAGATAAAAAAATTGAAAAATCTTTAACCAGATTATTCAAGAAAGAAAGAGAGAGGACCCAAATAAATAAAGTCAGAGATTCAGAGAAGTAGCAACTGATACCACAGAAATACAAAGGATTGTAAGAAAATACTATGAACAACTATATGCCAAGAAATGGGACAACCTGATGAAATGAATAAATACATAGAAACATACCACCTTCCAAAACTGAATCAAGAAGAATCAGAAAATCTCAACAGACTGATAACAACTAATAAAACTGAAGCAACAAACAAACAAACAAACAAACAAACAGAAAACCTCTCAGCAAAAAAAAAGTCTTAGATGAGAGGGTTTTACAGGTGAATTTTACCAATCATTCAAAGAAGGAATAATAACTATTTTTCTCAAACTATTCCAAAACATTCAAGAAAGACTTCTAAGCTCTTTTTATGAGACCAGTATTATCTTAATTCCAAAACCAAGTAAAGACACAACAAAGAAAGAAAATCATAGTCCAATATCCCTGCTGAACATAGTTGCTAAAATCCTCCACAAAATATTAGCAAGATGGATCCAGCAATACATTAAAAAGATCATATACTGTGATCAAGTGAGATTTATCACAGGATGCAAGGTTGGTACAATATTTACAAGTCAATAAATATGATACATCACATAAACAAAATGAAATATTAAAAAATCACATGATGATGTCAGTATATGCAGAAAAAGCATTTGATAAAATCCAGCATTTATACATTATAAAAACTTTTAGCTAAGTGGGAACAGTGGGAATATACCTCAATATAACAAAGGCCATATACAAAACCCCACTGCTAACATCATATTCAATGGGCAAAAAATAAAAACATTTCTCTAAAGATCAGGAACAAGACAGGGATGTACACTTTCAATATTCTTAATCACCATAGTACTGGAATCCCTAGCTACAGTAATCAGACAAGAAGAAATTAAAGGCATCCAAATTAGAAAGGAGAAATTAAAACTGTGATTATTTGTTGATGACATGATATTGTACATAGAAAAAAACTGTATAGCCCACCAAAAAACTGCTAGACCTAATAAATGAATTCAGTAGAGTAGCAGGATACAAAATCAATACTTAAATCAATGGCATTTTTATACAACAATAATGAACTATCAGAAAGAGTAATTAAGACAACAATCTCATTTACTATTACAACAGAAAAATAAGGCATCTAGAAATAAATTTAACCAAGGGAGTAAAAGACCTATACTTGGTAAACTATACGACACAGAAGAAAGAAATTGAGGATGATCCAAGTAAGTGGAAGCATATACTGTGTTTACAGATTGGAAGAATAAACATCATTAAAATATCCACAGTACCCAAAGCAATCTATAGATTCAACACAATTCCTACTAAAATCCAATGGCATATTTCACAGATCTAAAAAAAAAATTCAAAATTTTATATGGAACAAAAAAGAAACCCAAATAGCCTCAGCAATCTTGAGAAAGAAGAACAAATTTGGAGGTATCACAATACCTGATATCAAACTATATTATAAGGCCACTATAATCCAAACACCCTATGAATGACATAAGAACAGACATATAGATAATGGAACAGAATGGAGAGCCCAGAAATAAACCCACACCTTTATAATCAATTAATACTTGACAAAGGAGGCAAAAGTATACAATAGAGTAAAGACAGCCTCTTCAGCCCTGATTGATGTGGCTTAGTTGGCTGAGCATCATTATGCAAAGTGAAAGGTCACTGGTTTGAATCCCAGTCAGGGCACATGCTTGGGTTGCAGGTTTGGTCCCCGCCAGGGGCCAAAGGCAGCTGATTGATGTTTCTCTCACATCAATGTTTCTCTCTCTTTCTCCCTCTCTTCATCTGTCTTTAAAAATAAATAAACAAAGATTTTTAAAAAGTCTCTTCAATAAATGGTGTTATGAAAGCTGGACTGATAAATGCAAAAAAAAAAAAAAAGAGAGAGAGAGAGACTAGACCACCAACTTATACCATACACAAGAATAAACTCAAAATGAATAAAAGACAAATATAAGTTTTGATACCATAAAAATCCTAGATAAATACATAGGCAATAAATTTACAGATATATTGCATAGCCTATTTTTGCTGATATATCTCCTAGGGCAAGAGATACAAAGGAAAAAATAAACAAATGGGACTGCAACAAATTAAAAACTTTCTGCACAGCTAAAGAAACCAACATCAAAATAAAAAGGGAATCCATCATATGGGAGAACGTATTTTCCAGTGACACATCTGATAAGGGTTTAATTTCCAACATACGTAAAGAATTTATATGGTTCAACACCAGGAAGACAAAAAATCCTATTAAAAAATGGGCAAAGGACCTGAATAAACATTCTCCAAGGAGGTCATGCATGTGGCTCATAGAAATGAAAAAATGCTCAACATCACTAGCCATCAGAGAGATGCAAATTAAAACCACACTGAGATATCATCACACACCTGTGAAAATAGCTATTATTAATAAATCAACAAACAAGTGCTGTCAAGGGTATGTAGAAAAAGGAAAACTAGTGCATTGTTGATGGCAGTGCCAGTTGTACAAACACTGTGGAACATAGTATTGAATTTCCCACCAAAAATAAAAAATGGAACTGTCTTTTGACCCAGTGATTTTACTTTGGGATTATACCCTAAGAATCCTGAAACACCCATTCAAAAGAATATATGCACCCCTATGTTCATAGCAGTGCTATTTACAATAGCCAAGATCTGGAAACAGCCTAAGTACCCATCAGTAGATGAGCAGCTAAAAAAGCAGTGGTACATTTACAAAGTGTATACCGCACAGCAGTTAAAAAAATCTCTTATTTTTTGTGACAGCACGAATGGGCCTGGAGAATATTGTGCTAAGTGAAAAGAGTCAGTCAGTAAGAGAGAAATACCATATGATTTTATTTATATATGGAATCTAATGAACAAAATAAACTCATGAGCAAAATAGAATCAGAGATTTAGAAATATGGAACAGACTGAGAGCTGTCAGAGGAGAGCGTGGAGGTGGGGACTGGTTGAAAGAAGGTGAAGGTTTTAGCCAAAGAACATATATGCCTGACCCATGGACATGGACAGTGGTGTAGTATTTTGCCTTAGGAAGTGAGGGAGCTGGGTGGACTGGGGCAGAGGGAGAAAAATTGGGGGAACCACAATAGCATAAACAATAAAATATTTAAAAAGATGAAAAAAATTTAAAAAATAAAAGTTAACAAAAAAGAATAATGGCATTCTTTTTCCTCTAAATAAAAATTTTCAAATTAAGGTTCAAAGTTTATATTCTCTGTTATCAAAACTGATCACAAATGTTCATCTATTAATATTGACAAGTATTGACATTTTATGTGTTTCACTTGGAAATGTCTTTTTATACAGATATATATTGTTAAATGCTTTCATCTATTTATGAGCATAAAATTTTAAACATAGATATTGTTTGGAAAGCATTATGGAATGCTATTAGATTTTTCTCTAATTTGTTCTTTAATATATCATTACATTGCAGATTAATCACTTCCAATTGAATGTTAACTGGAAGCTACTTACTTGCACAGTTAGATAGATTTTGAAATATGGGCATTTCCTTTTCATTTACATTTGGGTATGAAAAACACCCCTGTAACCTTAGTTTGAGGTCAGAACATATATCTTTGGTAAATTTGTATTGGGTTGAATAGCTTAGTTTCTTAACTTTTGAGGGCAAAGAAGTATATAAAGCAGCTTAACATTTCTTGTGATTCAAATAACATTGTTATTGAAGTTACTGAACTGTAAGTTTCATATTTAAGCACTGATTTACCTTATAATTTAAGATTAATTAGGAAACATATTCATCTTCAGCAAATGTTAACTTCCAAAGTCAGTCAGCATTTAATAATAGTGGTTGAGAGTGGTTCTTTTTCATTCATAAAATATTCAGTCTTGACTCTGAGCTCCAAAATTTTGAACAATATTTTACCACTTCTAAGACAGTGAACTTCTGTGTGGTAGCAAGTCAGGTTAGTCAGCTTCTTTTTTGACAAAACTTTATGGAACTGATTATTAAGTCCGTGAAAATGAATGCAGCTCACTGCTGATACTGCTACATCAATGACACATGATAGACTTACCTATTTCCTGCAAAGTACTTGCTGATTAATATAACAATGAATAAATATCTTAGTTTTATAAGTTTAATAATTGTCAAATAAGCCTGTTTCTGCTTCATACATATTTTTACTACTATCAGTTGTAACACATCTTAGCATATTCCACTTCAGGTTGAATTGAATTAATGTTTTCTCAAATTCTTTTAAAATGTTTTTCTCTGTAGTTGTTCAGGTACAGGTTGTCCATACAAACTACTTTAGTCACCTCAAATTCACTAGTAACTCTTGAGTCATCAAAAGACAAGGAAAACCACTAGAAATTATTTTGCATAGTTTTTCAGTTGATGTTGCTCCTAATGTCCTTAAAGCCTTCAAGCAACTGTTCTTGTGGAAAGATAAATAGTTTTATACAAGCTTATAGTCTCTGAACACATTTTTTCAGTTGCTGCAGTCAAATATGATTTGATTAACTCATCATTGGTAAATGACTTTCTTTGCTTGACTAATAAATAAACTCGAAGCTTAATTTGGTTGCAGATTCATATTTGATTTTTAAATTTTTGTGTGGAAATTCTGCTGTGATAAGATATTCTATTTTCAGTTCTCTAATTTTTCTAACTGTTGCTTTCCTGTGAGTTGAGAATATTGTGACAACTTCATAGTCTGAGAATATTACCATATATTCTATTTTTTAGCAAAATAATGTCATTGCATTATAAACAAAATGCTTTGCCATCAGACTCAATAACAAAATAATCCATAACTCACTGTACCTTAAACATATGGTTTTGTATTTGAAGCCCACTTTTCCATTCTTGTTTTAATGTGACAGGTATGTACTAATAATAATAATTATAAAGTAACAGATTGCAATATGATGATATACATGGCACTCGAAACACCATCCAGTTGTAACTGCTTCACTGCTATTTTGCAGTGTACCAAAGAGCACTGCAAAGCAAGGAGAACACATTCAGTCTGTCACAGGTACTCAACTTGGCATTGTAGAATAAAAGCCATAGGCACTACTTTAATGTGTTTCAATACAAAAATTATTTATGGGTAATTAAATTAGAATTTTGTATCATTTTCAAATAAAATACTGGAAATAATATTTTTGTTTTTATTTTTTAAAATTTAATAATGCAGAAAGCATTCTAGCTCATGGGACATATAAAAACAGGTAGCAGCCTGGGCTTGACCCACAGATCTTGTTTTCTTCCTCTCATCTACCTGAGTCAAACTCCTTTTGCTTCTGGTACATCTCATGCTGTTTCTTTCTTAGTTTCCTTTTTTGACTTATCAGCATAAGTCAAAGGATTCCAGGTCTCCTCTACCTGGAATTTTCTCTATTCATTGCCGACCCTTACCTTTACAAGACTTTTTACAAGATCAGCTCACTTACCACTTTCCCCAAACTTTCCCTCATAGGCTCCCATCCCTTAAGATTTTCTCCCTTGTTTTCATAATAACCCGTGTATAACTATTATTGAACCATTCTCACTATATTAAGAGTTTTCTGTTTATGTGATTCCTTTGGTACCTATACAAAGAAAACATGGGATTTACATACATATATACCTATAATAAGCATATGATTCATATATGTATAACATGTGCATATATTTGGACATATGTATATTTATATTTATATATACTTATATCACATGTTAACATGTATATATATATATATATATGTGTGTGTGTGTGTGTGTAAAGTCAGTCTGTTTTTATCATTTCCATAGAACAAAAATCTTCAGTTTTATAATTTATTGAAGTCACTGTCTCAGCTTTACCTTATAAGATTTAGAAAATATTTGGAAAACTTAATGTGAGCCATGAAGTTAACCCTTGTGAGGAAAGCCAGGTTGAAAGCAATGCCAATTCCACATTTTCTAGGACTTTATACAGATATGAAAGACTATATACAGATATGCATTAAGCCAGTTGTGATTATTGGGCCATCTATATATTCACGTAAAAGTATCTAGTTTTCTTCCATATTTCTATGTGTATCCTTTGGTATTTTCCTTTCTGAAAAACAGGCTATATTACTGGGCACATTTTAACACTCCAATTAGTCATGGATGTGGTGATTCATCAGTTTGGCTTAAAAAGTAAAAGCAGCCTTGCCCTTCCTAAGCATTGACTGTTGGCAGCTCCGTTTTCTCCCCTCTGAGTCAGACGTGTATTTGTTTGAGTAATCAAGAAAGAACTGTCTGTCTTGTGACCTTAGAGGCTGGCGAAATGGAGCAACTGAGTGTTTTTGGCATAGGAAAGTTAGCAGAACAATGCAAATCTGTAAACCAGAGAGTGCTCTGCTTGGCTGCTTACTCTGGGCAGACTTGAATGTCACACAATCCTCCGATTTCCAGCAGGATTCTTCGCCCTCTGCAGAAAACTATTTTAATATAAGCAAAATGGATTTCAAGTTTTATAAAAACAATTCTTACTTAAACTTTCTGTATTTTATTGAATTCTCTGTCATCCATTAAGACCTGCACTCTTTCCAAAATGAGCATTCTGAATCCTAGTGTGATAAGAGCCAGTAAGAGACAGTTTCATGTCATGGATACCACTGTGGGAAAAAAGACATCGAATACCCCTGCTGGGGAATAAATGAATCAACATAATGCAAATTTAGATGAGGTGATTGGACCATGCAGATGGGGTGTTGCGACCATTTCAAAGATGAGTGAGAGGACTGATGATCAGTGAACCTAAGAGTTTTGAATGAAATGATAGATCTGATGACAATGAAGCTAAAATAATCTGGTGGAAGTAAAGAATTCACTTCTTATAATGAATTCACTCCTCTTATTTGCCTGTTAACCAATGGGGGTTTAAAAGATACCATTGAAGGAAGTCCAAATATCTGATTTTTAAGGACACTTACCAACATTTTATTTTAAGGACACTTATTAGACTAGTTACAAGAGAGTGTCTCCTTTCCTCTCTCTCCTTAGGGGTATGCAGGAGATCATTGGCAGTGCAGACAGAGGTACAAACTATAATGCAGCAAAACATCCCGGTGGACTCCTCCCTGCTCCATGTTTTACATGCTTGAAATGTATACCTCATGTCTTGATATGTTTAAACAACCTATAGTGTTCTTTTGCTTGCTTGGGAAAACATTTCATTACCAGAGTTGTGTTGATTACACATCTTTTTGGACTGATGTTCCCAAGTGATCTTATGTCAGATATAATTTGGTGACAGTTATGTGTGCTGTTCTGATATCTTCCTAAAAGGAAATTAACTTGGAAGTAAAGTCACTAGTAAAATCAACTTAGGAAAATATACTCTGTAAATATAAAAAATGAGCATTATTAAAGGTCAAGTTGTGAAAATACCAATTATTTTTTACTGGAAAGCAGGTACAATAGAACAAAGACATATCTTTAAGGGGACAGTAAATGGACCTCAATTTGAGAAATTTGAGGCATGAAAATTTTTAAATGATTACTTTCAAGAGTATTACCTCAGAGGTTACTAGAAAGACAATTATCTATATAAAATGAAACACAAAAGCTAATATGAAGAGAATAAGAGTTAATGTTATAAAAAAGATAAAAATCAGGTTTCTTTTCACAACCCACAATCTCATCTTCTCCTGTTCTCCTGTTTTCCATGTGAGAGACTTGCCTAAACATGTCAGTGTCAGCTTTGGCCACCCTACCTAAAGGGATAAGAAACTCAGTGCAAGCTCTGGCCTTGTGGAGATGGTCTGGGGAACACCAACAATTCTCCAGCTCTTCCTAGGACTCACTATGGTCTGCTTCTATTATTCAAGGCCTATGTGTTGGAGGCTAATTACAAATACAGATCTAAACCCGAGTCCTTAATTTCACCTCCCATGGTGCCCCTGGTCTGACTCTGCCTTATCTCTCAATTGGTTCTGAATTCATGTAGGAAAGAGAACAGTTGTTTTCAGATCTGGATAAAGCTCCAATAGTTGATTAAAAAAAAAACAAATATGTGAGATATAAGAGGTATACGTAAGTAACAGTCAGAAAAATTAATTCTGGATAAAGAGTATAAGCCAAATTCTATGATATTTATTTGTTTATGCTAATGCATAACGTCAAATGAGTAAATGTATGAAAGTGAACCAAAGGTGCATAAGGCTCCACTTAAAGGAGATGAATTGAACAGAAAAGAACTGGGACATCAAAAAAGGCTAAAAGGAGAAAAGAATTATGAATTTTGCTCTTTGTTACTTCTTAAAAAAAAAGTAATCATAAGATTGGCAAGATGTCAGAGGATTGAAAGGAAGCCTAACTGACCTCCTCCCAGGAGCAATTACAACTAAATTTTGGAGAAATCACCCAGAACAAACAACTGAACAATAATGAGAGAGAAACCTTATAACATAAGACAGACAGAAGAATCAGCTTTAGTACAACCTGACTGGTAAAGTGTGTGGACGAGACTTGAAAAGGTTGGCTGGGCACACACAGGTGGCAGAGCCAGAGGGATATTTAAGTGGCCAGTTAGATCCCCCTGAGAAGAGTGGGGTCTAAATCCTAAGCTGGGATCCCAGGTTAGAGCACCAAAAAGTACACAGATAGCAACCAGTAGTGAAAAGCAGCAGGGTTGCTCTCTGCCTGTGATGGTTGACAGGAGACACAGAATCCTTTAAAGGGCCAATGCACAAATTTTCATTTGTAGCCAGTTACCCTGGGCTCCAGCAAAGGCACGGGCAGAGTGGGCTAGAGACACCTGATAAGAGACTGGGGACAGAGGTTTTGCAGGAAGAACTGAGAGAGTAGCCAAGGGATCTGGGTGCTGAGTCATCCCCCATACAGAGGCAGCCAAACTGTTCAGGCAGACCACTCCCCTCGAAGCAGCAGCAGCCTGAAGGGAAACAATAGCCCCAACCCCAGGAGGGATTCTGCCCTGCCCTATGTTGCTTAAGCCTGACGGCTGAGTGCAAAGTGACAAGATTAACAACTGAAGGAGATAGCCACAGACAGTAGATCCCTGGAAGTCTTGAAATGGCTGCCTAAGGTCATAGAGGATCAACATCTGACATCACCAGAGACAGACTGAAAAAGGAAAAAAACAGCGGTAAATACTAGAGGCTACTGAGACAAAATCCACTGTGGTATTTTCAATGATTTGCAATATTTTCTTTCCAGCATAGTTTTTCAACATTCATTTCTTGTCAATCAAATTTGGGCATATTGACACTAGCTTTTACACTATAGTTTATCTATCTCCTTTCTTAATAATAGTTTTAATCTCTTTATAGCCTTATTAATACTAGTTCATTTTCTGTTGATAGTGGGATTGCAGAGGGGGAGTTATTTTTCCAGATGTGGGTTTGTTTCCAAAGCTTTGTGGTTTAGTTCTGGCAGCACCTGCACAGCAACATACAAGACATGGTGGGAAGAGTGATCCTTAGTCAACCAGCTGGAGGGAAGGACACACTAAAGAATGACCAAACAACAATGAAAACCCAATTACTTCCAGAGAACCAACATAAGCATCAAGTATAGGAGATTAAGGAGATGACATCACTGATTCTCCCAGCTCTCCTACCATATAAGTTCACAACACAAAGTCAGGGAGTTAAAACAGATCAATTTAAGAAGCAGAAACAAACAAGAAGAGTCTCATAAATAATGGGAAGACAAAGAAACAACCCCCAATGGAAAGGAAAGGAGGAATCCCCAGAAAGAGTGCAAAATGAAATAGAGGCAAGTAAACTATCAGATATTGAGTTCAAAACAATGGTTAAAAGGAAGCTCAAAGAGCTCAGTGAGAATTACCAAAAACTATGGAGAAGCTACTAAGAACTTTTTGCAAACTATATCAGTATGAAAAAGAACATAGAAATGATCAACAAGGGCCAAAAGGAAATGAAGAATAAAATTTCTGAATTGAACACAGTAGAAGGAACCAATACAGGCTCGATGAAGCAGAGGATTAAATCAGTAAGCTGGAGGACAAGGTAGAAAACAGCTCCTAGAAAGAGCAACAAAAGGAAAAAAGACACAGAAAAAATGAAGAGGGGTTAAGGACAACATGTAATGTAATAATATCCATAAAATAGGAATACCAGAAGAAGAAAAGGAGCAAGGGATAGAAAACCTGTTTGAACAAGTAATGATGGAAAACTTCCTTAATTTGAGGACAGAAAAAGTCATACAAGTCCTGGAAGCACAGGGGGTCCCAATCAAGAGGAACCCAATCAGGCCCACTCCAAGACACATCATAATTGAAATGGTAAAATTAAAACACAAAGAGAGACTCTTAAAAACAGCAAGGGAGAAACAAGAAGTAACATACAAGGGGGCCCCAATAAGGCTAGCAGCTGACTTCTCCACAGTAACACTACAGGCCAGAAGGGAATGGCAAGAAATATTCCAAGTAATGAAAAGTAAAGGCCTGTAACCAAGACTACTCTACCCAGCAAGGCTCTCAGTTAAAATGGAAGGCAAAATAAGGAGTTTGTCAATGCAAGAAGGGTAAAAGAATACAGCTGTACCAAACCAGCATTGCAAGATATGTTAAAGGGGCTGCTTAAGAGATGAAGAAAAAGAGTGAGAGAAAGACACACAAGTACAAAGGAAAAAAATGAAGAAGTACCTATCAGTAATAACCTTAAATGTAAATGGATAAAAGCGTCCAATGAAAAGACAGAGTGGCAGAATGTATAAGAAAACATGACCCTCATATATGCTGCCTACAAGACCCACCTCAGAACAAAAGACCTACACAGACTGAAAGAAGAGGTTTGGAAAAGATTATTCTTAGCAAATGTATAGGAAACAAAAGCTGGGGTAGCATATTTATATCAGACAAAATAGACTTCAAAACAAAGGCCATAAAAAGGAACACAGAAGGACACTTCATAATACTCAAGAGAAGAATCCATCAAGAAGACATAAACATTGTAAACCTATATGCACCCAAAATAGGAACACCCAAATATATAAGGAAAATCCTGAAGTATTTCAAGAAAGATATAGACAGCAACACACTTATGCTAGGGGACTTTATCGCTCCACTGTCAACAATGGATAGATCATCTAAACAAAAAACCAACAAAGATATTGTGGAACTGAACGAAGCATTAGATTAAATGTATTTAACTGATATACACAGAACCTTCCAGCCCAAAAAAGCAAACTACACATTCTTTTCAAATGCACATGGAACATTTTCAAAAACAGGTCACATGATAGGACATAACACAAGCCTCAACAAATTTAAGAAAATTGAAATCATATCAAGCATTTTCTCAGACCAAAAGGGCTTAAAATTAGAAACCAACCTCAAAGAAAAAAGTCAAAAAATTCAAACTCATGGAGACTAAATGGGATGCTATTAAACAATGAATGGGTTAATAACGATATCAAAGAATAAATAAAAAGATTTATGAAAACAAATGAAAATGAACATACAACAGTCCAAAACCTATGGGACATAGCAAGGGCGGTCCTGAGAGGAAAATTCATAGCAATACAGACCTACCTATAAAAGATAGAAACATTCCAAATAGGAAATCAAACCCTATGCCTACAAGAACTAGAGAAACAACAACAAACGAAGTCCAGAGGAAGCAGAAGGAAGGAAATAATCAAGATCAAAACAGAACTGAATGACATAGAGACCAAAAGAACAATCCAAAGGATCAATAAATACAGGAGCTTGTTGTTTGAAAAGATACACAAATTTGACAAGTTTTTGGAAGACTCATGAAGAAAAAAAGGGAGAGGACCCAATTAATAAAATCAGAAATGAAAGAGGAGAAATTACAAATATACCACAGAAATACAGAAGATTGTAAGAAATTACTATGAACAAATATATGCCAAGAAATTTGAAAACCTGGGTGAAATGGACAAATTTCTAGAAAAATATAATCTTCCAAAACTTAATGAACAGAAAGCCTGAACAGACTGCTAACAGCTGGTAAGATTGAGGCAGTAATCAAAAAAACTCCAAGCATGCAAAAACCCTGGACCAGATTGTTTCACAGGAGAATTTTACAAAACGTTTAAGGAAGAGCTGACCCCTGTCCCTCTCAGACCATTCCAAAAAATTCAAGAGAAGGAAAACTCCCAAACTCTTTTTATAAGGATCATCCTAATCCCCAAAGCAGATAAAGACACAATAAAGAAAGAAAAGCTGCTATTCATCAGGCTGCTATTGCTGATGAACATAGACACTAAAATCCTCAACAAAATATTGGCAAACCACATCCAGCAATATGTTAAATAGATCATCTACCATGATCAAGTGGGATTCATCCCAGGGATACAAGGATGGTACAATATTCGCAAATCAATAAATGAAATACATCCAATAAACAAAAGGTAAGAAAAAAAATCAAATGATCATATCAATAGATGCAGAAAAAGCATTTGATAAGGTACAGCATCCACTGATTGATAAAAACATGCAGCAAAGTGGGACTAAAGGGGGCATACCTCAACATAATAAAAGCTTTTTGCTAGAAACCTAATCCAATAATATACTGAATGGGCAAAAACTAAAAGCTTTCCCACTGAGATCAGGAACAAAACAAGGATGTTTGCTTTCACCACTACTATTCAACAGAGTATTAGAAGTCCTAGCCACAGCCATCAGACAAGTGAAAGAAATAAAAGGCATCCAAATGGGAAAGGAGGAAGTAAAACTGTCATTGTTTGCAGATAACATGATAGGGACATAGAAAATCCGATAGGCTCCACCAAAAAACGAATCGACCTACAAGTGAATGTGGCAAAACAGCAGGATACAAAGTTAATATTCAGAAATCGAAGGCATTTTTGTACACCAACAATGAAATGTCATAAACAAAAATCAGGGAAAAAATTCCCATTTACTATAGTAACAAGAAAAATCACATACCTTGGAATAAACTTAACCAAGGAGTTAAAAGACCTGTGCTCAGAAAACCACACAATCCTGAAGAAGAAATTAAGGAAGAGACAACTAAATGAAAGCATACTCCTTGTTCATGGACTGGAAAAATTAACATCTTCAAAATGTCCGTACTACCCAAAGCAATTTATAGATTCAACACAAACCCTATTAAAATACCAATGACATATTTCACAGATATAGAATAAACATTACAAAAATTTATATGGAACCATAAATGACCCCAAATATCTGCAGCAATTTTCAGAAAGAAGAGCAAAGCAGGAGGGATCACAATGCCTGACATCAAACTATATTATAAGGCCACTGTAATCAAAACAGCCTGGTACTGGCATAAGAACAGACACTGAAATCAATGGAACAGAATAGAGAGCACAGATATGAACCCATGTCTCTATGGTCAATTAATATTTGACAAAAGGAGGAGAAGCATAAAATGGAGTAAAAATAGCCCCCAACAAACGGTGTTAGGAGATATGGACAGCTATATGCAAAAAAATTAAATTTGACCACTTACACCACACACAAAATAAACCCAAGATGGATAAAAGACTTAAGTATAAGTCATGATACCATAACAGTCCTAGAGGAAAACATAGGCAGAGAAATCTCAGATATCCCATGCAGCAATATTTTCACTGATATGTCCTCTAGAGCAAGGGACATAAAGTAGAGAATAAACAAATGGGACTTCATCAAAATAAGAAGCTTCTGCATGGGTAAAGAAAACATCAGCAAAATGAAATGGAAACCAACTGTATAGGAAAATATATTTGCCAATGATACCTTGGACAAGGGTTTGACCTCCAAAATATGTAAAGAATTCACACAACCCCACTCCCAGAAGACAAACAATCTAATCAAAAAATGGACAAAGGAGCTGAACAAACACTTCTTCAAGGAAGACATACACAGAGCCTAGAGACATATGAAAGGGTGTTCAACATCACTAGCCATCAGGAAGATGCAAATTAAAACCACAATGAGATACCACTTCACACCAGCCAGAATGACCACCATAAGCAAAACCACAAACAAGCACTGGCGAGGATGTGGAGAAAGGGAACCCTAGCTCACAGTTGGTGGGAATGCAGACTGGTGCAACCACTGTCGAAAACAGTTTAATATTTCCTCAAAAAACTAAAAATGGAACTGCCTTTTGAACCAGCAATCCACTGCTGGGATTATACCCTAAGAATCCTGAAACCCCAATTCCAAAGAACCTATGCACCCCACTATTCATAGCAGCACAATTTATAATAACCAAGAACTGGAAGCTACCTAAGTCCCCAACAGTAAATGAGTGGATCAAAATACTGTGGGATATTTACACAATGGAATAGTATGCAGCAGGAAGGAAGAAGGAGGTACTACTCTTTGCAACGGCATGGATGGAACTGAAGAGCATTATGCTAAGTGAAATAAGCCAGGCAGTGAAAGACATACCTTATGATCTCACCTATAAGTGGAACTTAATCAACAAAATAAACAAGGAAGCAAAAAATAACCAGCAACATTCAAATAAAAACAAACTGACAGTAACCAGAGGGGAGGGGGGAGGGTGATGACAGGGGAAAGGGAGGGAAGGGTCATCAAGGAACATGCATAAAAGACCCATCAACAAAGCCAAATGGGGCAAGTTTTGAGGGCGGGAGGTGGGTGTTGGTGCGGCTGGAGAAAGTGGTGGCAGGAAAATGTTGAGGAAAAAAAAAGTCATCATTGGGAGGATGGGGGTAGTGTGGGAAATTAGGAAGCCAAAGAAGTGGTAGGTGCAGCCCATGGAAGTGGACTAAGAGGTGTGGGGACAATTGGATGGGGTCAGAGCAGAAGGGATAAATGGGGGAACAATGGGAAAACTGTAATAGCATACTCAATAAAATATACAAAAAAATAATGATAAGTTTGAGCACAGACTCTCACTCAAAAGCATATCCTAACCTCCAGTGATGGGACAGCAGTTTGAAAAGCACTGGGTACATATATGGAGCAACTGGAAATCTGGCTACAGGGAAAGGCCTGCAGGGACAGCTCTTTCCAAGACAGAATTGTTGGTAGGTACCATTGTTCCTTTCTTGAGCTCTCACCCCACCTAGCATGCAGGTACATGCAGGTCCCAAATCTGAGTCTCCATCAACCTAATATGCTGGCTTCATCCTGTTGGTTTCCATTGAACCCTGCACCTATTGACTTGGGCACCAGCCTAAACCTGTTTCAGTGTCTGTTCCTCAAAAGTGGCCAGCCTCAGCTGCACTGAGGTATTTCCTAAAATCTCTCAAAGATGCACAGCCCCCAGCCAATACTGGCCATGCCATTCCCTGTACCTCTTGTTAAGCAGCCCCAAGATTAACATTGGTGGCCGGCAACCTTGGTTCTCAGTATAGTCTCTTCCAGGGGCCTCCAAGGTCAGCACAGGAAATTACCAATTGCAGATCACTTTGCAGCTGCTACCAAGTGGCTCTGGGTCAGGCACAGGAAGTGGCTGACCTTGGCCTTTACTGAAGTCCTTTACAACAGAGCTGGTGGCTGGCTTTAGAACAATCCAGATCACAGCACAACTAGCCACACAAATGACACAGCCAAAGGGTGAAGTTGGCAGACATCAGAGTCTAATAACACAAATTTGACTCTGTTTGGTCAGACCCTGCACAGCAACTCATCTGTTGTGGTCATGGTCAGTCTCCACAGTCAGCCTAAGGGTCAACCCCACGCATTGACAAACCACCAGCAATCAAGTCTCAACTATAATAGGATAGTACACCCAGCCAACACAAGGGATATGCCTTGAGCACCTGGTTCAGGTGACAGGGGAAACTGTACCACTGGGCCCCAGAGAATACCTACTGCATAAGGCAATTCTACCAAGACTGGGAGACATAGCAGATTTAAGTCATACATAGAAACAAACACATGGAAGCAACAAAAATGGGAAGGCAAAGAAACATGCTCCAAATCAAAGAACAGGACAAAATTCCTGAAAAAGAACTAAACTGAATGGAAGCAATCAATCTAATAGATACTGAGTTCAAAATACTGGTTATAAGGATGTTCAATGAACTTTGGAGAAAAAAATAGATGAATTCAGTGTGAATTGACACCAAGAAATAGAAACCATGAAAACATCAGAAACAAAGAACACAAGAACTGAAATAAAGAATACCTTAGAGGGAATCAACAAGATTAGATGAAGCAGAGGACTAATCAGTGATTTGGAAGACAAGGTAGCAGAAAGCATTCAATAGGAATAGCCCCAAAACGAAGGCAGTTTAAGGGGCCTCTGGGACAATATTAAGTGTACCAACATTTGCATCATAGAGTTATCAGAAGAAGAGAAAGAACAAGGAATATAAAATGTATTTGAAGAAATAATGACAGAATACTTCCATAATCTGGTGAAGAATATAGAAATACAAGACCAGGAAATGTAGAGAAATGCCAAAAAAGAGGACCCCAAAGAAGCCCATACCAAGACACGCCATAATTAAAATGCCAACAATTAGACAGACTCTTAAAAGCAGTTAGTTACTTACAAGGGAGCTCTCATAGGGTTGACGGCTGATTTCTTAACAGAAACTTTGCAGGCACAAAATATTAAATGTGATTAAAATCAAGGACATACAACCAAGATTACTTGGTTACTTTACCTAGCAAAGCTATCATTTAGAATTGAAGGACAAATAAAGAACTTACCAGACAAGAAAAAACTGAAGGAATTCATCACCACAAAAACAGTGTTATAAGAAATGTTAAAAGAACTTTTTAAAGAAGATTTAAAAAAATAAAAACCATGAATAATAAAATGGCAATACCTACATACACCTATCAATAATTACTCTAAGTATAAATGGATTAAATACTCCTCTCAAAAGGCATAGCATTGTTAAATGGATAAAAAAAAAAGACATACATATGCTGCCTACGAGAGACCCACTTCAGACTGAAAGACACATACAGACTAAAAGTAAAGGTTTGGAAATATATATTTCATGTGAGTAGAAATAAAAAAGCTGGGGTAGCAATAATTACATTAGAAAACACAGACTTTAAAACAAAAGGTATAACAGACAAAGAAGGACATTTCATAATGACATAGCTCTCAATTCAATATGAGAATATAACCCTTGTAAACGTTTGCACCCCCGACATAGGAACAACTAAATTCATAAGGCAAATGGATATAAACAACTAAATTCATAATGTGGATAGATTATTGATAGTAATACAGTAATAGTAGGGAACTTTGACACCTAGTTTAAATCAATGGATAGAACATCTAGATAGAAAATCAACAAGGAAACAACCACTATAAATGTCATATTAGATAAGATGGTTTTAATGGATATTTTTAGAACACTTTAAAACAGCAGAATATACATACATTCTTTACAAGTTCACATAGAAAAATTTTCAGGATAGATCACATGTTAGGCTACAAAAAAAGTCTCAATAAATTTAAAAAGACTGAAATTATGCCAAGCATCATCTCTGATCACAATGGTATGAAACTAGATATCAATTACAAGAAGAAACAGGTAAAACACACAAACAGAAGCCACCAAATACACTACTAAACAATGAATGGGTCAATAATAAAATCAAAGAGGAAATTAGGAGATACCTTGAAGCAAACGAAAAGAAAATGTTATGACCTGAAATCTATAGGATAGAGACAAAGCAGTTATAAGAGGTAAATTTAAAACAATACAGGCCTACTCCCAAAATTAAGAAAAATCTGAAATAAGCGATCTAACCACATACCTAATGGAACTGGAAAAAGAAAAGCAAATAAAACCCAATGTAATTAGAAGGAAGGAAATAATAAAGATTAAAGCAAAATAAATAAAATAGAGTCTAAAAGATACAAAATATCAATGAAACAAAAGCTGGTTCTTTGAAAAGATTAACAAAATTGATAAACCGTTAACCAGACTCATAAAGAAAGAAAAGAGAGAACACAAATAAAAGTGAAATGAAGGAGAAGCAACAACTCACACCACAGAAATACAAAGGATTATAAGTAATTACTATGAACAATTATATGCCAAAAATTGGACAAATTGGAATAAATAGATAATTCCTAGAAACATATAATTTCCAATACTGAATCTAAAAGAAAAAGAGAATCTGAACAGACCAATAACTCATAACAAAATCAAATCAGTAATAATAGTAAAACAAACTTCCAAGAAACAAAAATTCTGGAACAGATGGTTTTACAACTGAATGTTGCTAAACATTAGAAGAAGAATTTACACCTACCCTTCACAGAACATTACAAAAACTGAAGAAGAAGAAAGGTTTTGATTTCACTTGAAGCCACAATTACCCTGATTTTATAAACAAAGACATTACAAAAAAGAAAGTTATAGGCCAATATCCCTGATAAACGTAGATGTGAAATCCTCAACAAAATATTAGCAAACTGAGCTTAGCAATACACTGAAAAAATTATAAACTATGGTCGAATGGGATTTATTTCTGGGACACAAGAGTGGTTTAATGTCTGCAAATCAATTAACATGATACACCACATAAACAAAATTAAGCATACAAATTATATAATCATATCAAAAGATGCAGAAAAAACATTAGACAAAATCTAGCACTTATTTATGAAAAAAACTAGACAAAGTGAAAATAGAACATATATCAACATAACAAATACTCTGTATGACAAACCCACAACTAATATTATACTTAACTTGGAAAAGCTAAAATTGTTTTCCTTCAGATCAGGAGCAATGCAAAGGTGTCTATTTTTACCACTTTTATTAAACATAGTACTGGAAGTTTTAGCCATAGTATTAGACAGGAAGAAAAAATAAAAAGCATCCACATTGTAAAGGAAGAAGTAAAACTGTCCTTACTTGAAGATGACACGATACTGTATATAGAGAACTCTAAAGATTCCACCAAAAAACTGTTAGACATGATAAGCGAATTCAGTAAATAGAAGCATAAAAATTATTATTCAGAAATTTGATTGCATTTTTATACACCAATCACAGACTATCAGAATAAGAAAGTAAGAAAACAATTCCATTTACAGTTGCATAAAAAATGAAAATACCTAGAAGTAAATTTTAACCAAGGAGGTAAGAGACCCTGTACTTGGACAATTATGACAATGAAGAAATCGAAGAAGATACTAATAAATAGAAATACATAAACATATACCAAGTTCATGGATAGGAAGAAATAACATTTTTAAATGTCCCTACTACCCAAAGCAATGTATAGTTTCAATGTAATACCTATCAAAATACATTTTTCACAGAACTAGAATAAATAATCCTAAAATTATATGGAACCACAAATGACCCCAAATAGCCAAAGCAATCTTGATAAAGAAGAACAAAGTTTGGGGTATCATGTTACCCCATATAAAAATATATAGATCAATAGAACAGAACAGAGTGCCCAGAAATAAACCCACACCTATATCATCAATTTATCTGTTACAAGGGAAGTAAACAAACAAACAAACAAACAAATGGGACTACATCAACTTGAAAAGTTTTTGCATAGCAAAAAAACCATCAACAAAACAAAAAGATTACCTACTGAATGAGAGAAGATATTTGCTAATGATAAATCTGATAAAGGGTTAATATTCAAAGCATATATAGAACCCATATAATTTAACACTCTTTCCCCAAACTAACCCAAACAAAATTCAATTAAAAAATGAGTAGAGGACCTAAATAGACATTTCTCCAAAAAGGACATGGAGATGGCTGATAGACATAGGAAAAGATGCCCAATGTCAATAGTTATCTTAGAATGCTGATTAAAACCACAGTGAAATATTACCTTACACCTGCAAAGATGGCTCTCATCGATATATCAACAACCAAGTGTTGATTAGTATGTGGAGAATAGGGAACCCTCATGTGCTATGGGTGGGGATGCAAATTGGTGCAGCCACTATTGAAAACATTATGCATGTTCCTCAAAAAATTAAAAATAAAACCACCATATGGACCCACCAATACTACTTTTGGATGGGATCCAAAAAGGTTTGCAAAGATATTTGCATCTCTATGTTCACCGCAGCATTATTTACAACAGCCAAATACGGAACCAACCTAAGTTTCCATCGACGGAAGACTGGATAAAGAAAAGGTGGTACATGTATATAATGAAGTAGTACTCAGCCATAAAAAAGAATGAAATCTTATCATTTGCAACAATATGTATGGACCTAGAGTGTATCATGTGAAATGAAGTAAGTCAACAAAGACATATGCCTTATATTTCACTAATATGTGGAATCCGAAAAACCAAAATAAATGAACAAACAAGACAGAAACAAACTCACAGATATAGAGAAGAAACTGATAATTGCCAGAGGGGAAGGGGTTTAGGGGTGCTCAGTGAAGAAGGTGAATGAATCAAGACATACAAATTGGCACTTACAAAACAGTCATGGGGATGTAAAGTACAGCCTAGGGAATATAGCCAATAATATTGTAATTAATATGTATGGTGCCGGGTGAGTACTAGACTTATTGGAAAGATCACTTCATAAGTTATATAAATCTATAACCATTATACTGTCACCTGAAACTGATATAATATTGAATGTCAAGTATAATTGAAAAAATTAAAGAAATACTTTATTAATTCATGTTTACAAAAATCTGGGAGTTACACGTGGGAATGAATTCTGAAGGGGCTAGTTTCATGTGTGTTCATTTTGCAAAGACACATTGAGCTGTTCATTTATTATATATCACCTTTTATGCATACTTTACTTCAATGAAGTTTAAAAAAATCAATAAATCTGCATTTCAATCAAATGTGAACACGACGCTAACCCAACTAAAGCTTTGTCTTGCTTTTCTCTCTGCAAATTGTTCCTCGATGACTTCTTTGTTTACCTTTTGTACATATTTGAATCATTTACCACATTCATGAAATTCCTCTCCTTTTATAGATGTTGGTTTTCATAATTAAAACAAAGCAGTTTTTCTATGATTTAAGTAGAAAAAGGTTCTAAAAGGGCTCCAAATGCATCAGCCACCTCTGACTCCATCCCCAGGTCTCCTTTGCTCTTGTGAGTCTAGTACATTAATCTCTGCTGCCATTGTTACACCCCAAATTGTTACCACCTGGCTCCAGTAGAAATGCCATTTCAGTCACTTCCACTTAGAAAAATTAAGACAGACTGTATTTTCAAAACAAAAATAAATTCTACTAAATAGGAATAAAGATGTACAAATAGAAATCTAGAAAAAAAAAACTAACATTGCATTGAAATAGTTGGGTTTCCAGGAGAGACTTCTCATTCTATCATAACTACCTTATTAGACCCTCCACCATTCCCATTTTCCTAACATTTTATATAGAGAGGGATAGGTAGTAGCTAACCTTAGTATTCACTCCACAGCTTACAAAATATTCAGACAGGAATACGATGGAACTAGAAGGGGGATGACTATTTCTGAGGAGTCCTGACTTAGATGAAATGTAGTAAATAATGAGATTTGGATTGTTTCATTTAACACAGAGTGAAAGTGTTTTATTCACATGATCATTAGTGGCATAATATTGATTGAGAAAATAGTGTTTTGTAAGTTGCAATAAACAGGGGTAAATGTTGACATTGGGTGGCAAAGGATAGTTAATAGACATGCCTTGCATTCATGGCCGGCCTATTAGCTTTTTTAATGCCTTTGTACCCTTTAGGAAGCTCTAACTTTATTAGCCTACTTTGTATCTAGGATTTAGGCTTGTGATTTAATCAGATGCATCCATAAAAGTAATTAGGTGAATTAAAAGTAACATTGTAAGGCAAAAAAATAGCAGGGGAATCTTTTATTTTCTCTTGAAATGCACAGGTTCTGATTTGAGACTGTGGTCTCAACCTAGGATTTTTATAAACCAAAATATAGATATGGAACTGGGAGGAAAGGAAGCTAAATTTTATCAATTTCTGGAGTTGCACCAGCTTATGAAAAAATCCACAGAAGAACAAATTCTGCTTTTTATGTATCTTCTATTACACTTACTGTTTTAGAGATACTAGAGGTTCGGCAAGGATTGTATGTATTATTATCTAAAAATCACCCAAGTACATTGGAAGATACTCCATGTCAATGTTAGTTTAACAGTATCTATGTTAATATATGTTAAACTAATACCAGGGTTTAATAACCTTGGTTATTAATAAACTAATAATGAATGGATTAATTGGTTTATTGATTAATAGTCAATAAACTAATACTAAATCCCTAGATATAAGGGATTTTGAAAAAAACTAATACTAAAAAGCTAATAGGCCGGCCATGAATGCGATGATATAAATCCCTTATATCAAGGGATTTAGTAGCATTTGTAGTTTTAATTCCATAATGGTGTGGTAAAGAGAGAGAATATGGTGGGGGGAGAAACATCCTACTCTGGAGCTGGGAAATATTTTGAATCTGACATCACAATTAATATGAGAGGAAAGTGAAATTTTCCTTATGCTGAATTCAAAATTCCACAGGTTCTTTCCAGGCAAGGCTATTGCAGCTTGGCCTAGTTGCAATAGTTGTGTTAGAGCCAAACTGTAAGATGGAAGAGATAAGAGTAACACAGGAGTCAAATATGTAATTTAGAAAAAGTGGAGGCTTAAAGGAAAACTGTGAGGTGCCCTAGAAGTCACATTCATCATCAGAATGATGTTTGATGCTCTGATAAATTGAAATCTCACCTGACTCCAAGTAATAAAAGATCACAAGTTATTTAAAAGCCTGTAGCCCTTCCTAGTAAGCCATTAATCAAAATCTCCAAATGGACACTCAGAAAGTCAGACACCTTTTAATTTCAATTAAACTGTAGGTTTGAATTAAATACATATGAATATCAGGCTTAAAAAGTATATATACTCATTTCTCATGCTTCTATGAAGAATAATTTTTTCTTGTTGGCTTAGAGATGGGGATAAAGTCATCCTTGAAATAGTGTTAAGGGAACTATTAGGTAAAGTTAAGTTAAAGTACAATATGTGGAGACTGAGATTGAATAATTTAGAGATTTCCTTGCTTCCCTTGCCCACATCCTTTTCATGTAATTTCTATAAGATTAATTAGTAAAATATTTTGGAAAAAAAACAAAACAAGACTACCTTAACTACTCATTTTGATTTTCCTACAGATCAAAGGGTGGTATTTGCCTCACGGTTGTTATGATTGGAGAAAAGGCTTTTTACAAAATAGTATATTTTATTTGATTCAGAAAAGTTGGTGAAAAACACCATTGTCTCTAGTTGGTGCATGCAATCCCTTTATTATACTTATGGTTTAGTTACTTGACCAGAGTGTCAGAAAAATAGCCTATTGTTACCCACTTGTTCACCTCCCAACAAAGGGGGCTTAGGTGCTCAGTAGTGGGTGAGTGTGTGAGTCAACTGCTTAGACAAAAAGCATGCACTGTGTCATCATCAGTTCTACTTCTAGACTTTTCTGAATAACTTTAAAGTACCACTAAACCATTTGAACTGTTGCTGGTAGTATTGGAATAAATAATTTTCCTCCATTAGTTTAAAGTTAGACCCAAGTATGATAGTCAGTCTATCTAGTCCTAGTTTGGGCCTTGCTATTATATGTTCAGAAATACTAATGCCATGTTTGCAGTTGAATTTTATTATTCTAAAATTCTTTCTTACTGCCTGCTCCAATTGCTCAATCATCTCTGTCCTTGACCTGGCCTGTGGCTGCTAACAAGACACCTGGCAGCTAGCAGTGCTCTGCTCCAGGTCTGAATCACTCAGCAAATATTTATGAACAACTGCAAGAAGATAGACCCTGTGCTGGTTGCTAAGGATGCAGAGTTGAATAACATCCACCTCCCCCATCTTGAGTTATCCGCAGTCTACTGGTGTGGAAACAGTGATCTCTTCCCTTCTCTTGACAAATTCCTTTATACCTAGAAAGCTAAAAATATAATTATAGCAATGAACTGAATCGAACAAATAAAAAGCAAAAGACACCACAAAAATCACATTTCTGATTTGGTCTGGAAAGCTTTTAAAAGACAAAATTTTACATTAAATTAGATTTGTGTTAATAGAACCTGTAGAATTTTCAGTTCTAACTAAAATCTGATACTAGTTTTATCATTTAGTGATCTCCCATCTGGCCTTAAGTGATGTTACATCTTCATTCTCTGTAACTCTTGCCCTAGTGTCAGAATGACATCATTTTCTTTTGGCCCCAAGTATTTCTCCTTTGCGTTTTATACTACATTTAAATGACCTTGTGATAATTCCTCTCCCCTTCCAGTACCTTCCCTACCACCTATAGCCCCTTGCTCTCCTGGCTTATTCTTAACAAGTTGTCTCCTATGTTCTTAAGGCCACCTCTCTATCCAGTAAAGTTTAGCTTTTCCACTTACTGCTTCAAAGCCATTGTGCTAAAAGTAACAATTATCTCTTCTTTATTAATATTCTTAGGAAATATGCTTCCCAGTCACAAGCCCATAGGGGGTGCATCTTCAATATCACATGGACCATAAGAGTAACTGATTGTACCAGGAGTGGAAACTGACTCACACTGGGCAAATTAGAGTGCGCAATGTTAGAAATTTGATATTGAAGCACACCTGTGTCAGGTAACAGTGAAAAGCTCACAGCACAAATATAGAGTCCAAGCTGGAAGCAGAGCCATAGTGAGCCAAAAACACATATGAAAATTAAAATAGTGAGGGAAGTGGGAAACCTATGATGAAAGCCATGATGGAGAGCCTCAGAAAAGGGGGCAGAGGGAGGCTGTCACATAAAATGTAAGAAAATAGGAAGATATTTGAGTAGGAATCTTATGGTTTCAATGATCAGATTTTCCTTGACCTTCACAGGTCATTTGTCCCTTTTGTGCTCTGAGTCCTTTGGGAGAAAATAAAATTTAAGCAATTGAAATCTAACTATAGGTTTCTATTTATATTTTGAACACTAAAATGAATACATAGTTCATAGAATTAACTTAAAGAATTTCCCCAGTGTATATGAAATCTGATGCTAGAAATATTAAAAATTACTCCAGCTGTATCCATTTACTAACACATAAACTGCTTAAGTTGCTCAAAGTCGCTAAGCCTCCACTTTCTCATCTGCAAAGTAGAGATAAATTAGCTAAGTAAAAGAGATAATATATATATAAAGGGTTTATCCATGCCTGGCTTCTGGAAGAGCCCACTGGAAATACTGCTTCTTATTGGTAGTGGCATTACAGTGGTATCAACAGTAGTATTACCAACATCATTTTGATGATCAAGTCTGCTTGCACCACCATTTCTTCATGTCATTCTTTCATCCTACACACCCTGTCCCTCATCCACCTAGCTGATGGTTGATGCCTGGGTCAGCTCTGCCCCAGTGTCATACTCTAAAATTAACTTTGTTCATTATTTCACCTTCCCTTACGCATCTGCCCAGCAACTCTACTCTCCGTCTACATTGTACTGTTTGAGAACTCAGAGTCTTCAATGGGAGCAATCCAACAAAGTAATTCACATTAAAGATAGAATATCTACACTACACAGGAGGGTTGGTAGTTTTAAAATACTTGTTAAATAGGGATAAGGATCAAGATGGTGGAGGAGTGAGTGGAAGTCACACTGACCTTCACCCAGGACCAACCTGGAATTACAACTAAATTGTGGAGAAATTACTCAGAACAAATAGTTGAACAATAGTGAGAGAGAAGCCTTACAACCTCAGACAGACAGGAGAATCAGTTCCACACAACCTGACTGGAAGGGAGTGCAGCAGAGACATGAGAAGGCTGGTTGGGCACCCTCAGGCAATAGCTCCAGAGGGATATTTAAGTGTCCAGTTGGATCCCCCTGAGAAGAGCAAGGTCTGAACCATAAGTGGGGATCCCCAGCCTACAGCACCAGAGCCCAAAAGTACACAGATAACAGCCAGCTGCGAAAAGTAGCAGGGCTTCTCTCTGACAGATGGGAGGCTGGCCGCTGAAAGAGCCATTTAAAAGGCCAATGTATAAATTTTCAGCCTCAGACACTTTGGGCTCCAACAAAGGTGGGGGCAGAGTGGGCTGGGGATGCCTGAGGAAAGACTGGGGACAGAGGCTTTGGGAGAGAACTGAGAGAATAGCCACCAGAGTCCTGGTGCTGAATCATCCTGCATAAAGCAGCAGCCATCTTGCTCAGGCAAACCAGTCCCCTGAACTGTAGCCTGAGGGGAAACAATAGTCATGCCCCCAGGAGGGACTCTGCCCTGGCCTTGTGGTGCTTAAGCCTGACTGCTGAGTGCAGAGTGGCAGCCACAGATGGTAGATCCCTGCAAAGCGGGGACAGGGTGAGCTAGAGGCCTTTGAGGAGCGACTGGTGACAGAGACCTTGGGGATAGAACTGAGAGAGTAGCCTCCAGAGTCCTGGTGCTGAATCATCCCCTATAAGGCAACAGCCATCGAGTTCACACAGACCAATCCCCTCCAAGCAGCAGCAGCCTCAGAAGAAACATTAGCCCCAGCACTAGGAAGAATTCTGCCCCACCCTATGGTTATTAGCCTGACCGCTAAATGCAGAGTACCTAGATTAACAACTGAAGGAGACAACCACAGATAATAGATCCTGGGGAGTCCTGAACACACTACCTAAGGTCAGACAGGGTCAATATCTGACATCACCAGAGGTGAATCAAGGAAGAAAAAACAGTGGTAAATGCTAGAGAATACCTAGACAAAATCTACTGTGGTCTTCTCCATGATTTGTGATATTTTCTTTACTACATAGCTCTTTAACATTCATTTCTTCTCCATCAAGTTGGTACATAGTAAGTCATGAGATTTTACTCCATAGTTTATTTCTCTCCTTTCTTATAATAGTCTTAATCTCTTTACAGCCTTATTAATACTGGTTCATTTGCTGTTGATAGTGAGATTGCAAGAGAGAGTTATTTTTGCAGATGTGGGTTTGTTTCCTGGGCTTTGTGGTTTTGCTAAATAATGGGAAATAATGGGAAAACAAAGAAACCACCCTGAATTGAAAGGAAAGGAGTAATCCCCAGAAAGACTACTAAATGAAATAGAGGCAAGTAAACTATCAGATATTGAGTTCAAAGCAATGGTTATGAAGAAGCTCAATGAACTCAATGAACTCAGTGAGAATTACAAAAAACTACAGGGAAACTATGAGGAACTTACTGCAAACTACATCACCATGAGAAAGGACATGAAAACTATCAACAAGAACCAAGAGGAAATGAAGAGTATAATTTCTGAATTGAAGAACACAGTAGAAGGAATCAAAAGCAGACCAGATGAAGCAGAGGATCGAATCAGCAAGCTGGAGGACATGATAGAAAAAACTTCCAGAAAGAGCATGAAAATGAAAAAAGTCTCAAAAAAAATGAAGAGGTGTTAAGGGAAATGCAGGACAACAAGAAACATAATAATATCCATACAATAGGAATACCAGAAGGGGAAGAAGAGGAGCAAGGGATAGAACACCTGTTTGAAAAAGTAATGATGGGAGACTCCTGTCATCTGAGAAGATAAAAAGTCACACAAGTCCAGGAAGCACAGAGGGTCCCAATCAAGAGGAACCAAAGAGACCCACTCCAAGACACATCATAATTAAATTGGCAAAATTCAAAGACAAAGAGAGGATCTGAAAGGCAGCAAGGGAGAAATAGGAAGTTATATGCAAGGGTGCCCAGATAGGGCTAGCAGCTGACTTCTCCACAGAAATACTGTAAACCAGAAGGGAGTGGCTAGAAATATTCTGAGTAATGTAAAGCAAAGGCCTGCAGCCAAGATTACATGCAAGGCTCTCACTTAAAATGATAGGTTAAATAAGGATTTTCCCAGACAAAAGAAGGCTTAAAGAATGCACCTCTACAAAACCAGTATTGCAAGATATGCTAATGAAAAGATGAAGAAAAGGAGTGAGAGAGAGAGAGGAATAGAAGTACAAAGGGAAAAAATAAATAAGGAACTATCAATAAGAACTTTAAATGTAAATGGATTAAATGCTCCAATTAAAACACATGGAGTAGCTGAATGGGTAAGAAACAGGACCCACACATATGTTGCCTACAAGAGACCTACTCAGAACAAAAGACCTACACAGACTGAAAGTAAACAGTTGGAAAAAAATATTCCAAGCAAATGGAGAGGAAAAAAAAAGCCAGGGTAGCAATACTTATATCATACAATGTAGACTTCAAAACAAAAACCATAAAAAGAAACACAGAAGGACACCTCATAATACTCAAAGGAGAGTCCAACAAGAAGACATAAACATTGTAAACCTGTATGCACCCAACATGGGAGCACCCGAATGCATAAGGAAAATACTGGAGGACTTCAAGAAAGACATAGAAAACAACACACTTATAGTAGGGGATTTTAACACCTCACTGTCAACAATGGATTGATCATCCGAACAAAATATCAACAAGGATATTGTGGAACTGAATGATGCATTAGATCAAATGGACCTAACTGATATTTATTTATAGAACCTTTCATCCCAAAGAAGCAAACTACACATTCTTTTAAAATACACATGGAATATTTTCAAAGATAGGTCACATGATAAGACACAAAACAAGCCTCCACAAATTAAGAAAATTGAAATCATATCAAGCATTTTCTCAGACCACAAGGGTTTAAAATTAGAAACCAACCTCATGGGAAAAACTCAAAACATTCAAACTCATGGATACTGAATAGCATGCTATTAAACATTGAATGAGATCAAAGAAGAAATAAAAAAGTTTCTGGAAACAAATGAAAATGAACATACGGTAGTCCAAACACCTATGGGGCACAGAAAAGGCAGTCCTGAGAGAAAAGTTCATAGTAATACAGGCCTATCAAAAAAGATAGAAACATTTCAAATAAACAATCTGTTCCTACACCTACAAGAAGTGGAAAAATAACAACAAAGAAAGCCCAGAGCAAATAGAAGAAAGGAACTAATCAAGATCAGAGCAGAATTGAATGACATACAAATTAAAAGAGCAATTCAAAGGATCAATAAATCCAGGAGCTGGTTCTTTGAAAAGATAAATAAAATCAACAAGCCTTTAATCAGACTCATCAAGAAAAAAGGGACAGGACCCAAATAAATAAAAGCAGAAATGAAAGGAGGAATTACAACTGATACCACAGAAATACAAAGGATTATAAGAAAATGCTATGAACAAATATATGCCAAGAAATTTGAAAACCTGGGTGAAATGGACAAATTTCTAGAAAAATATAATCTTCCAAAACTGAATGAAGAAGAACAAAGCCTGAACAGACTGCTAACAGCTGGTGAAATTGAAGCAGTAATCAAAAAACTCCAAGCACACAAAAGCCCTGGACCAGATAGTTTTACAGGAGAATTTACAAAACATTTAAGGAACTACTAACCCCTGTCCCTCTCAGACCATTCAAAAATTTCAAGAAGGAAAACTTCCAAACTCTTTTTATAAGGCCAGCATCATCCTAATTCCGAAAGCAGATAAAGACACAATAAAGAAAGAAAAGCACAGGCTGCTATTGCTGATGAACACTGACGGTAAAATGCTCAACAAAATATTGGCAAATGACATCCAGCAATACATTAAAAAGATCATCTACCATGATCAAGTGGGATTCATCCCAGAGATGCAAGGATGGTACAATATTAGCAAATCAATAAATGTAATACATCCAATAAACAAAAGGATAGACAAAAAGCACATGATCATATCAACAGATGCAGAAAACGCATTTGATAAGGTAGAGCACCCATTTGTGATTAAAACACTCAGCAAAGTGGGAATTAATGGGGCATTCCTCAACATAATAAGGGCTATGTATGAGACACCTACAACCAACATTATACTGAATGGGCAAAAACTAAAAGCTTTCCCACTAAGATCAGGAACAAGACAAGGATGTCCTCTTTCACCACTTCTATTCCACATGGTATTAGAAGTCATAGCCACAGCCATTAAACAATAAAAAGAAATAAAAGGCATCTAAATTGGAAAGGAGGAAGTAAAACTGTCATTGTTTGCAGATGACATGATAGTGTAGATAGAAAACCATATAGACTTCAACAAAAAATTACTTGACCTAATAAGTGAATTTGGCAAAACAGAGATACAAAATCAATATTCAGAAATCAAAGGCATTTTTGTACACCAATAATGAAATATTAGAAACAAAAATCAGGAAAAATATTCCATTCGCTATAGCAACAAGACATATAAAGTACCTAGGAATAAACTTAACCAAGGAGGTTAAAGACCTGTACTCGGAAAACTACACAAAACTGAAGAAAGAAATTAAGGAAGAGACAAATAAATGGAAGCATATAGCATGTTGATGAATTGGAAGAATTAACATCATCAAAATGTCCATACTACCCAAAGCAATTTATAGATTCAACACAATCTCTATTAAAATGCCAATGACATATTTTACAGATATAGAACAAACATTTCAAAATTTTTTATGGAATCATAAACAACCCTGAATAGCTGCAGCAATTTTAAGAAAGAAAAACAAAGAAGGAGGGATCCCAATACCTGACATCAAACTATAATATAAGGCCACTGTAATCAAAACAGTCTGGTACTGGCATAAGAACAGACACTGAGATCAATGGAACAGAATAGGGAACCCAGAAATAAACCCATGTCTCCATGGCCAATTAATATTCGACACAGAGGGCAGAAGCATAAAATGAAGTAAAAATAGCCTTTTCAACAAACGGTGTTGGGAGATATGGACAGCTACATGAAAAAAAATGAAATTTGACCACCAGCTTACACCACACACAAAAATAAACTCAAGATGTATAAAAGTCTTAAATATAAGTCACAACACCATAAAAGTCATAGGCAGGAAAGTCTCAGATAATCCATGCATCAATATTTTCACCAATATTTCCCCTACAGTAAGGGACATAAAGGAAAGAATAAATAAATGGTGATTCATCAAAATAAGAAGCTTCTGCATGGATAAAGAAAACATCTGCAAAATGAAAAGGGAACCAAATGTATGGGAAAATATATTTGCCAATGATAAATCTGACAAAGGTTTGATCTCCAAAGTGTATAAAGAACTCACATGACTTCACTCCAGGACAAACAATCCAATTACAAAATGGGCAAAGGACCTGAACAGACACTTCTCCAAGGAGGACATACACACAGCCTAGAGAAATATGAGAGGGTGTTCAACATCACTAGCCATCAGAGAGATGCAAATTAAAACCACAATAAGATACCACTTCACACCAGCCAGAATAGCCATCGTAAACAAATCAACAAAGAACTAGTACTGGTGAGAATGTAGAGAGAAGGGAACCCTAGTGCACTGTTGGTGGGAATGTAGACTGGTGCAGCCACTGTGGAAAACAGGTCAGAATTTCTTCAAAAAGCTAAAAATGGAACTACCTTTTGACTCAGCAATTCCACTGCTAGGATTATACCCTAAGAATCCTGAAACACCAATTCAAAAGAACTTATGCACCTCAATGTTCATTGCAGCACAATTTATAACAGACAAGTATTGGAAGCAACCTAAGTGCCCAGCAGTAAATGAATGGGTCAAAAAAGTATCTTACATTTACACAATGGAATACTACACAGCAGAAAGAAAGAAAGAGCTTCTACCATTCACTATAGCATGGATGGATCTGGAGAGCATTATGCTAAGTGAAATAAACCAGGCAGTGAAAGACAGATAACATATGATCTCATCTACATGTGGAGCTTAATCAACAAAATAAACAAGCAAGCAAAATATAACCAGCAACATTGATATAAAACAAACTGACAGTAACCAGAAGGGAGGCAGGAGGGGGCTAACGGGGGAAAAGGAGGGGAAGGGTCATGAAGGAACATGTAAAAAGGATCCAGTGACAAAGCCAAATGGGGGAAGGTTGAGTGTGGGAGTTGCAGAAGTTGGGGAAAGTGGTGGTGGGAAAATGTTGATGTGGGGATGATGGGATGGGGTTCAGGGCTGAGGGGATAAAGAAGAGGAAAAAATGAGACAATTGTAATAGTGTAATCAGTAAAATAGTGTAATCAGTAAATAGTGTAATAGTAAAATAACCAGTAAAAAATATACAAAAGAAATAGTTGTTAAACAAACTGGAAAAACTTCAGTGAGTATAAAGAAACAATGAACTGTTTCTGGAAGAATTTAAAGAAACAGAAGAATATCAGAAATGAATGAATCTAAATTGTTTAAAAAATGAGTTGAAATACATAATAGCCCATTTTATCATAAGTTATTTATAATATTTATGAACAATGTGATGTTCTGGACCAAAAAATTGAACAGTTTCTGAGATCTGCTATTTATCGTCTAAAACTTAAAAAATAAAGTAGTGGGGGGCTAATATTTTTTGCAACCCTTTCAAAATTGCCAAATAGGAAGAAGGTATAGTGATAGAGTAGAAGAGATGAAATATACATCCCCACTTATTTACAATATGGCATTAGGCGCTTAAAGTGTTTTACCCTCAGTTCCTCATATTTAAAATACTGACAATATTTTTTATTCAATGTTGTATTTTTATTAATATTTTTGATTTTATTATTAATCTAAATACTGGTAAATACCGTAGCAGTTAACTGCCATTATTGAAGTAGTCAATTATCATAGTATTGAAAGTACATATGCTGATTAACTAGAAGTTATGTGGGTTAATTTTTCAGAATCTCTATGAGCAGCCCAGATATGGTGTCACTGCATGCTACATTTTGAAATTTCAAGATGCTTGGTAATATTTGTGTCTGATACAGTACTGGAAGTAGAGCCTATATTAGATAAATGCTTTCTACCTTATGGATATTGACCTGATAACTTCTTCATTTGCCAATAGCATTTATAATCTGGTACCTTCATTAATGGTAAGGAGATTTTACTGTAAAATTTTTAGTGTCAATAAAACAGAATAAATTTTTAGTATTGTATAATCAAATGAAAATGCAAATATTTAAAGCTTTATAACCCATAATGCATTCAATTTTACTTCCTGGCTCCATGGGTTAACAAAAATCCAAATTGTCAAGTGGTATAGAAGAGGGTTTTCACATTTTTAGTACAGGCTTTTAAACTATTAATACATAAGAATATCCTCATTGTAAAGTCTAATTTGTTGTGAAGTATATCTTCAGTATCCCTTAAGTATCCCCTCCCCAGTTCCATTTGCCTTCTCAAAGTATATTGTAAAAGAGTTTGTAGTATATCCTTCCAAAGACTTTTCTAGGCATTTATGCACATTTTTACAAATGGATCAGACTTTATATATTGTTTTGCAACTTCATTAAAAAAATTTAGTGTCTTATGGATCTCCCATGTTAGTACATTAATTTTATTTATAATTTTTACATAGCATTTCATAATTTAGCCAACCCTTAAGTGACTAGGATTTGGATAACTGCTCATTTTTTGTTCTTAAAATATGATCTGTGAAAGTTTCTGTTTTGTTTTGTTTTGTTTTTTTGGAATTTGTTCTGAAATTTATTCAATTTTCATGTACCAGGAGTCTCAAAAAAAGAAAGTGGACCCAAATCTTTTAAAATAACTTCAACAGCTTTATTGAAGTATAATTGATATACAGAGAATTGCATATATTTAAGGTGTAAAGTTTGATGAGTTTGACCATATGCAAATACTTGTGATACTATCACCAAAACCACAGTAATAGACTTATGCAACACTCAGCAGAGTTTCTTTGTGTCTTTTTGGGAGTGAGGGTCTGTTGTTACAAGAATATTTAACATGAGATAAATGTTCTTAACAAGTCCGAAGTGCACAATACTGTATTTTATAATGCTCATGTACAAATGTTTTTAAGGATAGATATTTATAAGTAGAAATGCTGACCCAAAAGTTATGATTATTTTAGTTTAATTTAATTTAATTTAATTTAATTTAATTTTTATTTTTACTTTTTATCCTCACCCAAGGATACACTTACTGATTTTAGACCGAGAGGAAGGGAGAGAGGGAAGGAAAGAGGAAGAGAAACATCTATGTGAGAGAAAAGCATAGATTGGTTGCCTCACATGCACCCAATCAGGGACTGATCTGCCAACCTAAGCATGTGTACTGACCAGGAATTGAACCCACGACCTTTTGGTTTACTGGATGACTCTCCAGCCAACTGACCTATGCAGTCCAGGGTCCAAAGGGTATGAATATTTTAAATTTGCATAAATCCTGCTAATTTGGGAGTGCCATTTATGTACTCCACTTCTGGCTTTCTAGTATATTTGAAATAAGTCTGACCACCCCCAAAATCTTTGACTGCCTTTTTGAGCATATCCTAGCATAATGTGGGTTTAGCAAAGTTCTAAGATGTTGAAAGCATTCTGGGGAGGCATCTAGGGTCATTGCGTTGAGCAACTCTGTCATTTCCAACCTTTTTTGTATACACAGATAGACTCATAAAACCTGGAAAAAAATTAGAGATGCTGCTTCTGCTACTGGAGAGACCCAAGTCAGGGAATTTCCCCCCCCCCTTGGCTCTTGCCTTGCTCACAAGAGAAGAATTCAGGCAAGAGACAAATACTAGTAGAAGCATAGTGGAACTGTACTTCCACTACATGTATCATACATGCCCCCTTCACAACTAGTCATTTTTCTTTCCTTTTAATTGAATTTGCTGGGGTGACAGCGGTTAACAAAATTATACAGGTTTTCGCTGTGCAGTTCTACAACACATCACCTGTACACTGTGTTAAATGTTTCATACCCCAAGTCAAGTCTCCGTCCATCACCACTTATCCTCCCATACTCTCCTCCACCTCCCTCCATCTCCCTTCCCCTGGTGGAGTCACTAAATTGTACTATAAATAATATATTTATGAACACTTGAACATATTTATTTGGTAATAAAAGGCAAACTTGATAATAAACCTTTTGTAATTAGTTTATTAAGTATTCTGACCTTGGAAGATACACAAAGTGCTTTATTTTTCTTCAATTTCTGCATTGCTAGTCTTAATACCCTAAGTTATAGAGGAAATAAAGTTATTAATAAGTTTGTTAGTAAGTTTGTTTTATATACATGATCCAGAAGCTACAAGCAGGTACTCAGTTAATCTGAGTGCCTAATGTACATTGGAAAATGAAGATGCAAGTTTGTCTATAGACTTGAGTAAAAACCTGCAGGTGGGCACCCAGTTAATCTGAGTGCACCGACTATTGGAACTCCAGGAGTTCTGTATGTACTTTAGTCAGCTTCTAGGTTCACTTTCCTTCTCCTTCCAGACCTTGGGGTTAATATACAGTTACAAAGGCTTTCTTTCCTAGCTAGGAGAATTGTTACAAAGGTTTTTTTTCTCTATAGAAGAGATATATATATAATAAAAATAATTTCAAGGGCTCCCCCCTCCTCCCTGCCTTGGCTTACTATGTATACTACCTAATATTCCCCCCTCAAGCTTTCGGTTGAGGGAAGCATTTGTCTATTGGCCCAAGATAGATGTTCGGCCCCTGGAGTTCCAGGGATTGACAGTAATTATTATATCAACTTCAGGCTGATTAAGATCATAGAGTGAATTCTGGGACAGTGTTACTTGTTTCCTCTCTAGGCAGGTAAGGGTTAGGGTTTCCTATGGAATATGCCAGCAACCTGATCTAAGGGAGATAAGGGAATGGGATTTGAGACTGGGACAGAGAGGATGTTGACTGGTTCTCCCAAAGTAGGGATGGCTGGAATCTCAGAAGAGTCATCATCTTGACATGGAATTGTGTCCTAGAGGTGACAAATTTGACAAGATTAAAGAGGCATGGTCCAAAGATGAGTAGAAGAACTATAACTGTTAAGGGTCCAAGGACAGGTAAAAACCAGATAATGGAGAAGAAAGCAGGCTTTACAGCATCCCAGATTGAACTGGTAATAGGGTTCCCTTTTCTAAAGTTATAGAGCCAGGTAGCCTGGTCATAGATCCTTTCGATGTCCTTCTCTACTTGGCTTGAAGAGTTGATGTAAGTACAGTAGGTTTTGTTTATGACTGTGCATGCCCTTCCTCTGATGCTAACCAGATAACCAAGGGCTAGTCTGTTACAAAGCACAACATTAGCAAGAGAAGCTAGAGTCTGTTGTAAGTTTTTGAGGGCATTGCCAGTACTTTTTTTCTAGAGTAGCTATACTGCCTGTTAAATTTCTCAAGGTGGCCTCACAATAGACAAATGCTCCCCATGGAGCTCATGGGCCAATGGCTGTCCCTATGCTGGCTATAGTGAGACCAATGGCCCTTTTATTCCAAGGGTGAGTGGCAATGTGTATAGTGACATAAACTTCTTGGGGACTAAGGAAACCTATGGTGCCTTGGCTTTGAAATTGTGTGTTGTCAACACATGGGTCGGTTGGAGTAGATAATGGTTTGTGGAATTTTGTATAAGGCCTGCCCTTATAAGATAGGCTATTTTGGAGGTGTCCACAGGAGAAGAGGTATCCACAAGAAACACACACTCGCCAAGAATATGTTGTTGAAAGCCAGGCATATGGGGTTGGACCATGTAGGGTTCTCCCTTGCAGTTATGTGAGAGAGGTCCTCCTTTTTTGGGGGGGTCCTTTGACTCTGTGGGGGCTCTATGTGTTTTGGGGACTTAGTAAACAACTTTCCAGTTAATATTAGTTTATCTTTGTCAATAGCTGCAAGTGTTCTTGGGGGTTATTTAGAGAATTAATGTCTAGATACCTGGTTGACCCCTGTGACTTAGTGGACAACAGTGGGTCAGATTAGGGGTATAAGAAGTACTGCTAGGAAAAGTTATTGGATATATTAGAGATGGGACAAAATTGTCTAGTTCTAGCTTATTGGTGCACTTATTGGATATATAATAATGACAAGAGGACTTTTTTAGGGTCCTGCATAAAAACCTCAGTACTGACCAGTTATGAGTCTGATTAATGATAGGGGTGAGATTGGTGCAAGGGGAGCCACCTTGTGCTTTACAGAGGCCTACTGGTAAAGGACTGGCTTTATTAAAATTTGGGGGGTACCCTGACAATAGAGGGTTGCAGGCTGAAACTGAGGTGGAGGGGGGCATTGTAAGTGGTTATCTATGGCATATCCATCAATTGGAACATTGATTTCCAGTAACAATGACATTGAAAAAGTTGACTAATATATTTGCCTCTTATTCTCCTTATAGAGGCCCTGAGTACAGTAAGGATATGAAAACAAGAAAAAAAAAATTGTTGGTTAGTGGAGGGGGTCCTGAGACCTCATCTGAAGTCTAATAGAAATATAATAGAGACAATTATACTAAAGTCCTGATTATTATTTTACTTATCTGTAATAGGTTTTTGTTTTTTGAAGAGGGATATGAACTCCTCTACTGGCTCGCATGAGTAGATAGTATTGTCCTACTGTTTTGGAGGTCCCTTTGGAGGAGAGGTGATGGACACGCTGGGGCTACCAGGAAAGGATGTGTGAAGTAATGCCCATCCCAGAGGTAACTCAAAGGAGAAGTGAAAGTCCCTGGTTGTAGGCTTTCCTGCTACTCCTAGGACAGTGTAGGTTTGTTAGGAGAGGGGCCTCGAGAAGGAAGTGAAAACAGAGTATGTAGCCCTAATACCTAGTGAGAAAGTTACTGTCCCACATGCCACATCCATGAATACCCTAGGCTCCAGTCCAGTAATGATGACCTCTCTGCGGTGGGGCCGACTGGGGCAGGCTGCTTCAGTCCTGAGTTACTATCTGCAAGGCAGTTGAGGACTTAGGTCCAGGGACCCTTTGACCTGAGGGATAGACTGCTGCCCAGTGGCCTACCTTCTTACACATATGGTATGGCACCAGAGGTGACTTGTCATGGCTTAGACATTCCTTGGTCCAGGGCCCAGTCTTTTGACATACTTAGTGTCCTTGGTAGTGGATACTGGAAGAGCTAGTGGGGTATGGCTGTCCTGCAAGGGTGGCTGAAGTTTAAGCATGCCTGACATCCTTCCTTTTTCCCTTCTCCTGAGCCCTGGCCTTTCTCTCCTGGTCCTGGTTGTAGAAGACTGTATTGACAAAGGTTAACATCTCATTTAAGGAGACTCCAACTTCCTGGATAAGCTTCTGGGGTTTTCTCTCAGTATTAGAAGCAGATTGGGTTAGAAACTTACCTTTTAGTGTGACTTGGCCTTCATACGATTCTAAACCTAGGTTGATATGCTTAATAAGTGCTTCTTTTGGCCTTTCTAACAATGTGGTGGGATTCTCACCTAGGTCTTCACTGATGGTGGAGACCTTGGAATAGTTAATGGCCTTTTGTCAGTCTGCCTTAAGGCCTGCTTTAATACAAATTAGAAAGTGATTTCTTTGCTATTTTTTGGAGGAGTTATTGTGGCCCCATTCAGGGTCTGCCTGTGGAGCTACTGACTCTTCTATGGGGTGTTTGCTATGAGATAGGTATAAGTTGTTAGCGAATTTTCTAGCTTTATTTATTACTTTTTTCTGTTTAAGACCTGATAAGGTCTGCCCTAAAATAACCATAGTGTCCTTCCAGGTTAATTCCTAGTCTAGGGTAAGGTGTTGGAATGTATTTATATACTTACCTGGGTTGTTGGGGTAGCCTCCCAAGTCTACCTTAATCTAAGCTTTATGAGAGAAAGGGAGGGAGGGTTTGTGTACTAGCTGAAGGCCACAATCTCTTGAAGCTTCAATAAACTGTGAAAGCTTAATTGGTGGGAGGACCTAGGGTTGGAAGGTGTGAGGGTTGTTAATTGAGTTGGAGGTCCCAGATACAACAGCAGTGATATAAAAATGTTGAGGGCATCTCTTCTAAAGGAATTTTTCCTAAAGTTGGGGTATGGACTGGGACGTGCCTATGGAATGGCCACTAGCTGGCTCTCTGGTAGGAGTTAGCTTCTATCTGTAGCACAGATCCCCTCTGCCCCTTAAATAGAAGAATGCCTGTAGTAGGAGATTCCTGACCTCCTGCCAAGACATTTGCAAAAGAGATCAAGTTGGAAGCTTTCATCTAGTGGCCAGCATTTCCTGTCTGCTAACTGATATTGAGGCCAAGTAGTGCTACAAAAGAATACCAGTCTTCTCCTCTTTAGAGTTTGGGGGTTGAATTGTGACCAGTTGGAAAGGACCCAGTGGGGTCCCACCTCAAATGGACTCCTGATTTTCCACCTGAAAGGAAGAAATACCAGAAGGTTAGATAGCCCAGTGTCCTGGGGTCATAACCTGAGGGCTTGGTGTCCTCGGACCCAAGACTGTAGTATCCAGAACAGACATCTCCATTATGAATGGATACTTCCAGGGGATGAGAGTGTTTGTCCCCATCTTCCTTTGTCCAATGAGAAGGAGTTTACTAGTCAGTGGTGTGTCCATAGTTTAATGGTTACTTTTGGTAGCTGGAGAAGTTCAACTGAGGGGAGGAGGAGAGGGTAAAGGTTGGAATGTAAGGAAATGCCAGCGGCTTAAAGTGTTGCACCAGTCTTAAGATATCCTTCCTTTGTTCTATTCATGGTTATGTTGGACATTAGAGACATGATTTGAAAAAGTGTTCAGGAGGCCCCCTGAGAAGAATAACATTATGAGATTTTAAAGGCTTGCCCGCCTAGGCACTGGGTTTCCAGAATAGTTAGCCTTACTGTGTAACCTATACCTGGCTTGCCTTGTTTCAGGAGACCCCGGGTGTTTCTCTATTCTCCAGGGGAAATTTCCTTCTCCTTTACCTTAGTCTTCCCCAGGGAAGATTCCAAAGGGAAGTTCTGTGCCCTCTGTGTGTGCTCCTTCCTCACATGGGTGGTAGATCTTTAAATTACTGGTCTGATTGACTGCTAAAACCCCTGGTTGACATATGTGACATTGAATATAATGACCAGCTAATTTATTAGTATAAGCCCTTGCAGCCCCATGTACGCTGGTTTTTATTTATAGTGTAGCTGTGTGAGAGAACAATTTGTAGATCATTCCAAGTTAGGTCACAAATCAGT
This sequence comes from Mormoops blainvillei, assembly GCA_004026545.1. NCBI lineage: Eukaryota > Metazoa > Chordata > Mammalia > Chiroptera > Mormoopidae > Mormoops > Mormoops blainvillei. The sequence continues at coordinate 152,420 of PVJD01003361.1, forward strand.
GACTATAATTCAATAAACAATGGAATTTGCTCTTTGTAACAATATTTTGAATTAATTAATTTGTTTCCCATTGTCTAATTGTACCTGGGGTTCCTGTTGGGGAATGACAATTGGCTTTGGAAAATCAAAGGGAGCTCTTGGCTGTCTCATTTTTTATTAAAATTATCTTTACTACTTATCTATGTACCTTCCCTTTTCTTTCTTTCTTCCTAGTGTTCCTCATTTCTTCTTGAGTTTCCTACTCCAGTGTCTTTTCTTCCTGTCTGTCTCTTTCCTTTATCCGTTCTCTCCTTTTTTTACTTCCCGAATTCCTTCTCTTTCTGCTCTTTCCCTCTACACATTCCTTTTTAACTTACATAGTCCCTCTTTGACTTACACAGGCCTTCTGCAATGTACCAATCCTTCTGCACCTTCCCTAGTCCCTTCTGCAAGATACAACATTCTAAATAAGCATCAGAGTTATAAATGAAAGTATATTAAAACTTTTTAGGCTCTTGGAGATTTTTATATAATTTCTTTATTTGACAAAGCTTCTCATGTATTTTAGGTATAAATAAGCCTGATTAGTTTAAAACTTCTCTTTTGTAAGAAAAAAGAATAAATCCTTGAGATATTTCAGGGACCCTTTGAAATAAATACGTCAAAGCCACTTCTAAGTTAAGAAAAGGTCTTTTAACATTTAAACCCTGGAAAACTTTTCAAACATACTTGACCTAAGGAATATATTATGAAATGATACTTGACTATTTATTTAAGGTGATAATAAAAGGTATGAAACATCAATATAGGCTGACAAAACTTCAGTTCTATAATTTATCTTTATTACTAAAACAATGTATTCTTTCCCAAATTGATTAGAATTTTTAATTTTGGTGCCAACCAAGAGTAACTAATTAGCATTCTTTAGATTAGTAAATTTATGACTATATTTTATAACTTTCAGAAAGTTCTTTTTCCCATTAGTAGATACACAGAGTGCTCAAAAGTGAGCTTTTTTATCATCTAGTGATCTTGACAACAGCAAGAAGGCTGGAGAAGTTGAGGGTAAATATCAGACTTGGGTGACCTTCAGCCACTTCGGTTTTAAAAGCACCAGTTTTTCTGTTCCATATTGATGGAAGGGGAGTTATTACTTCTGTGGACAGTGAAACAAAGGAAAGACTCAGAGTGGAAGAAATGACAGGAGAGAGCCTAGGTGGGCTGTTCTGGCTCCTTAGAAAAGTTATAGGAAAGGAGTGAGCCAAGGTGGGGTTGCCTTGGCTCAGCTGGTAGTCAGAGGAAAAGGTGCCCCTGGAGATGGGATCAGAGGATAAGCCTGGGTCAAGCTGTTGCTGCCCACTGCTCCCCTGGATGCAAGTCTCCTTGGGACCCTTAGAATTTAGAAGGAGATAAAAGGTTTATGTCCAAGAAGGGGCAAGACTCTTCCTCAAAAGGGAGAGAACAAGACACTCATCTGGCAAATATAACACTGCTCCTGGGGGGAGAGATGCAGCAGGTCAGATACAACTGGTCAGTGATTTAAACTTATTGTTCCCTGGCCATGGTGTAGAGGCAGAAAGGACTAGGGGATTTTGTGTAGTAGGTCAAAAGCATGCTATTTTATGAGAGGGGATCCCAAAAGCTATTACACCTTTGGTCATCCCCACCTCTCCTATGTGCCTCAGTTTCTCCCGTGGTTGTCTATAATAGCTAGGGGGACTTGGAGTTCTGGGTGACCAACCCTTATTCTGCACGTCTCCAGATGAGCCAAGGTTACATTACAGTGATGGTGGTTCCCTGTGAGGCTCCTACACAACTCAGGGATTAACCACAGACACTCTGCAAGGCCCCCACTCATGCAGAGATGCCTGAGAACTCGGACCAGAGGGAGGAAGTGCTTCTTCAGCCTTTGGAGCCCAGGTGAACAGGAACACTCATTTTAGATTGTATCCTTGCCTCTACATCCAAACGCAGGACCAGCATACATGAATACCCCTCCTCCACTGTGCTACTTTAACCCCGAAGGTGAAACATGCAATAAAACATTACTGGTGAGGTCTTTACTTGCTGCATTCTGGGCAGCGGAGGCAAAGGGTGGAACTGAATCACAGCACTAAAAGATGTTCCCTGGGGAGACCGGAGTCAAGGGAGCTTCGTCTACTCAGTTCTTTCCTTGTTTGCAAGAGAAGAATTCAGGTGAGAGACAAACACATGTAGTGGAAATAAGATGGCAAGTTTATTTGTGAAATACACAATGAGCACAGAACTACAGGCAGGCACCCAGCTGAATACCTTCTGTAACTAGCCTTAGTGCCCTATGTATAGAAGAAATAAAATTGTTAATAAGTTTGTTAGTAAGTGGGCTTTACACACTTGGACCAGAAGCTACAAGCAGGCACTTAGCTAATCTTAGTGCCTCACATATATGGGAAAATGAAGTAGCAAGTCTACACTTGAGCAAAAAGCTGCAATCTGAGTGCACTGACTATTGGAACTCCAGAACTTACATACTTTAGTCACTTCCAGGCTCACCTTCCATCTCCCCCTTCCAGGACTTGTTATTCATATACAGTCACAAAGGTTTTCTTTCCCAGCTAGAGAAATAGTTACAAAGGCCTTCGTTTCCACGGAAGCAATATACACAGAATTTCAAGGGCTCCCCTCCTCCTCCCTGCCTCAGTTTACTATCTATCCTATCCAACACTTACTTCTGTTGCCAAACATAAAAAATTTCACATTGTTTCTTCTATTTTTCTTGGAACTTGCCATGGATTTCAAATATAAGGAAGGCACTTTGTCTTTTCTGAAAAATCCTTTTCAGAAAAGCATGGGTTTTTTTGAAAAAAATCCTTTTCAGAAAATGGATACTTTTTTGAAAAAATCCTTTTACCTTATATTTAACTATAGGTATGAATAATACAGATGTATAGAAAAATTAACCTTCTTTAAAAGAATGTAGATTTCTTTCAAATGCCATGGAACATTTATAAAAATGCTAAATTATTTTTAAGGTAACAAAAAACATCAAAACTCCTCACCCTAAAAACAGAAAGAAAGAAAGGCAGAGGATGCTATTACTATACTCACATACTTATTAAATTTAAAGATCATAAACTTTTACATTGTTACATTGCCTTGACTTTTTAAACATTTGTTAAAAATAGAAAAGTTCTAAAGAGAGACTTTTACACAAATTCCAAGGCAGACTTTTACACAAATGTCCTTGATAAATTAAGAAGGTTAAAGTTAAATGGGTACAACTTTTCCTGAATAAGTTGGACACATTAGAGCAGCTTTATTTGTTTCCCATACTCCTTTAAACTCAAGCTCAGTTAAATCTTTCTTTACTGTTGAATGATATCTCAGGTGGGACCCTCAGCCACAAGGATTCTTACAAATCAATAATAATTAAAATGCTCAGTTTACTATAGTAATCAGAACCAGAACTCTAAACTTCATTTAAGGTGAAGCTTTCTCCCTTTTCTTAGACAGGAGGTAATTCACCCCACATATCCCCTCTCTGTTAGAGTCCCTTCCAATTTCCAAGCAGTTCTCTTGAGTAGGGGCCCTTTTAAAACTTCCCAAGTATGCTCCCTCCCAGGGGACTACTTGACTCTTTTCAGGCATCCTTGCCCTATCCCCTGGAAAGTATAGCTTGTGCCCAATGTTCCTATTTCCTGTTACTGAATCAAAGAAACAATTCCAGCTATTAGAAATCTCTGAGGAAACCTCAGACACTATTTCTTCCAAAAGATGAACTAACTGATATCTCAAGATAATTCTCTCACATCTCTTCTTACTTGATTGAGATGATGGGAAAAACCTTCCTAATAGCTGGGGGAAGGTGTAGGGGGAGAATGTGGGAACACATAGTGATCTAATAACATCTCCAGTTTCTGTATCCATCAAAGTTGTAGATATTTGGATTTAGGTAAGGGATGCAAATGAATCTTCTTTTTAAACTCTTCCGTTACTCATTCTTTAGTCACTGAAAATGTGCAATCACCAGGGAATCAACTATCTTCTGTGAGGTCTGAAGCTGATATGGTTTAGTGGGGGGTGTTAAAAAAGTAATACAAAAGAACAAATGCAAAATTAAGAATAAATGTGAATATTTACTAAGAAATAAAAATAAATCAGAACTAATTTAAAAAATTTAAAAGTTTATAAGTACTCTATACCTCATGAAATTAAAAATAACAATATTTAAAAAAATTAACTACCTGACATACCTCTAGAATACCTTTTTCCCTATGATTTTTGGTTTCATATTCTTTGATTTCCTCTTCATATGCCAATGACTTAGAAATAACCATTTTTGATAAATAGGGAAATATTTCAATTTTTGCTCTTGCAGGGTTAATTAAAATTTGTTTTTTGTTATTAGTTTAAAAGTTCCCTCCACCTTTATACCCCTCTATTTTAATGGTTATGTAAATTTTTGAAATTCTTGTAAAATTTGGGAAAACTACTATAAAGTTTTTTACATATGAACTGTATGATTTTAGGGTGCTCCCAATTTTCTGGTGCAGAAATTAAAGATCCCTTTGATGGGCATTATTCTTTGTTTTGGGAGGACCCTGTGCAAGCTTTTTTTTGTTAATCCACTGATACTTGCTAATATTGGAAGAAATGGCTTTATAATGTCTTGGCAGGTATCACCTAGATCATCCAGCCTCTTGACTTGGGACTCAAGGACTCAGAACCTAATCTATTGCTCTTAGCTTTTAGGACTTCATAAAATAGAGACTTTAAGTGGTATTATATAATAATGGGATCTGAATAAAAGGATTATGTTAGTTTAAAAAACTAAATCAAAATCCTTATAAATAAAAAATAAATATCCTACCTTTGAAGCCATCCAACTATTAAGGTATTATTGAAAGGGTCAATCTTTGACAAGGGAATAAATCTAGAAATTCATTATAGAAGGGATATTAGAAAAGGTCAACTGTTTTAGCAGAATTTGAAGAAAGTAGCAAAGGATACCAGAAAACAATTTTTAAAAACCATAGCATTGTATAACAATGATTCTTTTGTTTATACTAATCTTTCTAGTTACATTTTGATGTTACTGATAAGTGATGATGATTTCCTTAAGTTTATACCCACCCTGTTCTCAGTTTCTGCTACATAATAAACTATTAGATGATGGTAAGTCTCATAGGTCAACTCATAAAAATAAGCTTATTTTACAGTAAGAAAAATAAGAGTTAGACATAAAAAGTGACTTGCACTACGAGTAAACTGGAGTCTGGGATTCTGATCTCCAAACCTGGTCAACTTTCACCACCACACACCACACACGCACACTGACGTTTTGTTTGTATACAACAGGGTCTTCCATTTGACCTTAGAACTCAAGGTTTTGTTTTTGTTTTTCTTCTTAAATTGGTTTCCTCATCTGCTGATTCCTTCGATGTAGAATCCTAAATCTCACCTACACTGGATAAAATTATGGCCATAAATTGATTCACCAAACCTCTTCTTACCTGAAGTCCCAAGATGAATGGCTTTGTTGGGTTTTATTCCCACTTTTTTACAGAAAGATCAACATCACCTCAGCTCTTTCAAAGCAAATCTCATGTTTCAGTCCAGGGAATGGCTGGTTCTTCTGGGCATGTTTTTGTGTACACAGCTTGTTCTTTTCAATGACCTCTCCATGAGTTTCTGGACTCTGAAGACTATTTTCCTCTGAAACAAACAATGGCCTAGATACTTCTATTTTTTTTAAAAAAAATTGTTACAAAGGGCACTGCTGTAACTAGCAATATAAAATCTTGAACTGTTTTCTACTTATCTTTCTGCCTGTACTTTATCCAAGTGCCTAAAGAGAGTGAAACAATTTTGTGACCCAGGTAATTAAGTTGAATAAATTAATGAATAAGTATACTGCAGAACAGATATTAAACTGCAAACCCAATGCTTCCATATGGGCTCCTTTCTATAATATGACTTTCCTCAAAAATATCCTTTTTCTCCTAACTACTTGCACTTTCAAATGTCTAACACTCTTGCCTTCTGTGACACCCAGGTCACTCCCTTTCCTGTCTCCTCTTTCCTTCTTCCTTTTCCCCACTGCTGGATTTTTTTGTTTGTTTGTTTAACTATTTGAATGAAAGTGCAACTTTAATCATTAAATCACACCGACAGGGTTGTTATCAGTTGACAATCCATACATAATATTTAGATCTAATTTTTACTTTGACTTTTTGCTCAAATTTCTTCATGATGGTATAAGACATTTTTGTAATATAAACAATAAATCTAGAGAAAAAATAATTTTGTGTGTGTGAAAGAGAGAGACACAGAAACAGAGACAAAAAGATCTAGACAGAGATATTTTAGATGAATGTTATTTTATATTACTGAGCAACATTAAAAAAACCAAGGGACATTAGCAAGATTACAGTTGTGTAATACTTAAGTGGAGTTAGAAGAAAGTAGTAAGAGATACTGGAAAATGATATTTCAAATCATCTAATTATATAATAATGATTCTTTCATTTGCACTAACCTACTTTCATTTTGATGTGGATGATGTGGTGATTTTCTTAAGTTTACTCCCACGCTGTTCTCAGTTGCTGTTACTTGAAATCCTGTCTCATAACATGTGTTAGGAAGAGAAGTAGAGGAGTCAGCCTGGCCTCAAAGTGACATGTGCTGTTGCTACTCCTAATCTATCAGTTATAACTGGTCATGTGACCCCACACTAACTTTAAGGGAGGTTGGGGGATGAGGGATGGAGGGAGCATCAACAGCCCCTGCCACACTTGGAGTGGTTGAAAATGCATAGGTCATGGAGTCCAGGAAATCTGCATTGTAATCAGCTTTAACTCAGTAGGAAAGAAAGCACTTTTCATTTTTCCCAATCACATTTCTAGTCAGGCTGCCACACCTAATGTTTAAATGGACACGTTTTGCCGAAGAGCAGATAAGCCCTTAGTTTTTAACTTGTTTGTGAGCATCGATGTTGTATTTCATTCCAACGAATAACATTTCCAACAGAATTAGAAGGAAGCATAAGAAAGAAAAGTAGGAGAGTCATTTATTTTATAATTTATCCTGCTCTGGGCCATATATGAAAAACCCACAGCCAATATCACACTCAATGTGCAAAAACTAAAAGCATTTCTGTTAAGGTCAGGAAGACCACAAGGATGTCTGTGTTCACCTATCCTATTCCACTTACTACTGGAAAGCCTTGCCACAGTAGTCACCACTATGAAATTAAAAAAAATAATAATAAAATACAACCAAATTGAAAAGAAAGAAGTAAAACTGTTATTATTTTCTGATGACATGATACTGTACATAGAGAACCCTAAAGATTCCACCCAAAAACTATTAGAACTGATAAATGAATTCAGAAAAGTATCAGGATACAAAATAAATATTTAGAAATTGGTTGCATTTTATACACTAATAGTGAATTATCAAAAAAGGAAACTAAGAAAACAATTCAATTTATAATTGCATAAAAAATACCTAGGAATAAATTTAACCAAGGAGGTAAAAGATGTGTACTCAGAAAACTACAAGACACTGAAGAAAGCAATTGAAGAAGACACTAATGTATGGAAGTATATACTGCACTCATGAATTAGAAGATTTAACATCATTTAAATGTCCTTACTACCCAAAGTAATCTATAGGTTTAATGTAATTCCTATCAAAACACTAATGGTGTATTATACAGAACTAGAACAAACAATCTTAAAATTTGTATATAGAATCACAAATGATCTTGAATAGCAACAGAAATCTTGAAAAAGTAGAACAAAATAGCAGGTATCACACTACCTGATATAAAAAAAATACTACAAGGCTATAGTAATCAAAACAGCATGGTACTGGCATAAAAACAGACACATAGATCAATGGAACAGCATAGAGAGCCCACACATATATGGCCAATTAATCTATGACAAAAGACACAAGAACATACAATGGGATAAAGACAGTCTGTTCAATAAATGATGTTGGGAAAATTGGACAGATACATACAAAAAATGTAATTAAACTTTGTTATTATACCACATACAAGAATAAACTCAAAATGGATTACAGACTTAAATTTAAGATCTGAAACCATAAAAGTCCTAGAAGAAAGCATAGGCAGTAAAGTCTTGGACATTTCTTATAGCAATACATTTTCTGATATACCTCCTAGGGCAAGGGAAACAAAAGAAAAAATAAGCAAATTGGACTACATCAAACTAAAAAGGCTTTGCACAGAAAGGGAAACCATCAAGGGAAAATGTAGAAAAACCTAACCTTAAAAAAAACAGTGGGCAGAAGACCTGAATAGACACTTCTCAAAAGACATGCGGCTGGTCAATAAACATGAAAATTTGTTCAGTTTCACAAATCATCATAGAAATGCAAATTGAAACTATAATGAGATACCATCTCACACTTGTTAGAATGCCCATCATTAATAAATCAACAAACAAGTGCTGGTGAGAATGTGCACAAAGGGGGACCCTTGTGCACTGTTGTTGGGAACGTAGGCTGGTGCAGCCACTATGTAAAACACCGTGGAAACTCCTCAAAAAATTAAAAATGTAATTGTCTTATCACCCAGTGATTCCACTTCTGAAAATATATCTGAAGAAACCCAAAACACTAATTAAAAAAAAAACATATATACCTTTGATTACTGCAATGTTAGTTACAATAGCTAAGATAGGGAAGCAACCCAAGTGTCCATCAACAGATGAGTGGATAAAAAAGCTGTGTGATATTATATGTGTACATATGTATACCTACACACACACACACACACACACACACACACATGTTCCATTTGGCCATAAAAAAGAATAAATCTTACCTTTTTCAACAGCATGGGTGGATCCAAAGTGTATTGTGCCAAGTGAAATAACTCAAAGAAAGACAAATGCCATGTGATTTTACTTAACATCTGGAATCTAAAAAAACAATATAAAGATACAAATGAACAGAACAGAAATAGACTCAGATACAGAGAACAGACTGATAGTTGCCAGAGAGGATGGGTATTGGAGGACTGGGTGAAAAAGGTGAAGGGATTAAGAAGTACAAACTGGTAGTTACAGAGCATCACAGAGATGTAAGTATGGCATAGGGAATATAGTCAGTAATATTATAATAACTATAAATGGGGCCAGGGTACCTAAAATATTGGGGGAACCACTCTGTAAAGTACATGATCATCTTACCACTATGTTGTATATTGAAACTAATACAGAATAATATTGAATGTAAACTGTACTTGAAAAATTAAAAATTATTGAAATATTAAAAAAATTTCTGCTCAGCTTAAATGTGATTAAAGAAAATACATATAGTATAATATCATTAGTGTGCAGTTTAATGAATTTTCACAAACTGACCATAGCTGGGTCATCAGCCCTCAGCTCAAGAAGTAAAATGATACCAGTAACTCAGAACCGTGTTTTAGCCTTTAACCTCCTAAGGGTCACCACTATCCTGCCTTCCAACACCATAAATGAAATTTATGTTACATAAATGGAATCATACATTGTATATTTTTTGTACCATGCTTTCTTCACTTAGCATTATCTTGAATTTTATGTTGTTGTACTATGATGTTGTTTCCTTTTATTGCCATTTATTCCACTGTGTGAATATAGCCACACTATTAGACTTTTAAAGTGAACATTAACAATATTTGCTAGCTTGAGTTATTTTATGACCACCAATTCCTACTGTCTGGAGAGCTGAAAAATATTTTCATGTGTAATTGATGTCCTGACACGTTGATTTCAGACTCTGGCCTCCAGAACTTCAAGAGAATAAGTTTCCATTGTTTTAAGCCACCAAGTTTGTGGTAATTTGTACAGCAGTCACAGGAAACTAATATACAAGGACCTTGTCCACAATAGGCAGTGGGCACTTGGGAGCTGGCTGCTGAAGGGAAGGGGAGTCACTGGCTCCTTCTATCTCTGCAGAGTGGCTGGAGTGGCTATTGCGATGGGGTTCCCTGCCTGTGTGGACCACAGGAGGCCTCCGGCTGCCCTCTGAGGAGCTGCAGATTCAGCTTGGCCACTCGGGCCCTGGGAGCTGCCCACAGGGATGAAGTGGACCTGATATTGTAACACATCCATTGAACCCTCTTTTTTTTTTTAAAGAACAAGTTTGCACTTATTACTAATTTTTTAATCCTCACCTGAGGATATATTCATTGATTTTAGAGAGAGGAAAGGAGAGAAAGTGAGGCCAAGAGGGAGAAAGAGAGAGAGGCAGAGAAATATTGAATGGCTGCCTGCTGTGCATACCTGGACCTGGGATGGAACATGCAACCGAGGTATGTGCTTTGACGGGAAATTGATCCCACAGCCCTTTGGTGCATAGGACCCCACTCCAACCAAACGAGGTACCTGGCTGGGGGAGGGCTCTTGAGCCCCTCTTGACACACTGTCCCAGTGGCAGCCACATATGGCAGCTATTAGAGTTTAACTTATCCTCTAATTGTGTTGTGGTTTCTTCTCACTTAGGGTTACTGACAATTTGTGGTGGAAAGACAAATTATTTTTTATAAAAAAATATCCATAGTTACAGTAGGAAAAGTATAGGTTCATGGTGAATCAGCAATCACTACCAGTAAAACTACCCATCAGAAAATATTTCCAACTTTTAAAAAAATTTGGGGTAACATTGGTTAATAAAATTATATAGGATTCAGGGGTACAATTCTATAACACACCATCTGTATAAAGATATAATATTTATATTACATATTTATAATATATAAAAGACCTTGAAGAGGTGGTAGATGGTGATGCAAATGATTCACTGCCTCCTATATTTGAGTTTAGAATTACCCTGAATTCATGTTAGTCTATTTGAGCTTTATTATTTTTTTTAAATTCTCTGACACATCACTTTTTTGAGAGGTAACAAAAGTTCTGACTGTTCTTCAACCCATCGGTCACAGTTTGCTCTTTGCAGTTCTTTTGCACCAACCTTCTGTCTGCCCTGCCATGTGCTTCTCCTCAGGTAGTACTCCCTGCCTCTTCTATCTGCCTTTGTGCCAACTTTCCTATCCCTTGTATTGGGATAAAGATATTTTCCCAAGATGACCCATGGGTACAATTTATTGAAGAATTTTACAGAGAAAATACCAAAATGGACTTCTTGATAATTCAAACCTAGTGGTGGTTAGCTTTTGGTGCTGCTCAATCATACTGGTGGGCTTGCAGAGCTCATAGTTCTTGCTTGGGCAAGAAGGCTAAAGAGGAAAGGCGAATTCCCTTCTTCTAGGACAGGGTATGCTAATGTTAAGCAAACACAGGCCCAGCATAAGCAGTGGCCACAGTCACTTCTAGAAGCTTCTAGGGTGACTATAGAAATGACAGTGGTCACAGCAACATCAGAGAGGTCATTTGTTTTTGGAATTGCCAGTGTATGAACATTGCTGGTGGAGCCTTCTCATCCCAAGAAATACTATCTAAATTGTAGCTGAGAAGTAATAGGACTCACCCTTTGGATAAAAGTACCCATACGGCTTCTCGATGGTACTTGGGATGGGTCCACAGAGGAAGCTGGACTGTCTCTGTTCATCCAGGCAGGTGGGATTCATTTTAGACTTTGGCTGATATGGCACCCAGACTCTAAGTACTGTCATTGTTTCATTTTACAGATAAGAAAATGAGGTTCAAAGAGATTCAAAACCTTAAGTTCATAGTTAACAAGGTGCAGTCAGAATCACACCCAGGCAGCCTGGTTAGCCCTCTGATTCGACACTCTGATTAGCCCTCAATCCAATGAATAGAGAGGAAGGATGATTTTGCTATTATTCAAATAATTGCTCCAAGAAATGAAAAGAAATTGTGCGTGAGGTAGTTACATGTTAGTGTGAGTTGGTGTCACAGCATGATGGGAGGATATCTCTGGTGTTTTACAACAGGCAAGAGTTATGCAAGAATATCTTACAACTGCCTTGTGTACACAATGCTGAGATGATATTTATTTCAGCAAAATATTTTGAACCTGTTCATTTTTATACTCTAAGGTTTGGCAAACCTGACATTTTCTTAGCCTAGCTGGTATAATGTATTTTAATCCATTTTTCTAATAAAATTAGAGTTTTAGGTTAAAGGAAAGTATTTATTAAAGTAAATGTTGTTTTTACTGCAATGTTGTTTAATTTAACCAAACCAGTAATTCAGTTGCCCCTGGAACAAGTTATGCAGATCATGAAGTTTAGGAAGGTTCAAACACATAACTGACTGACATTCTTGAGTAATCGTAAAATCTCAACTAATATACTATCATTTTCTATCATTATCTGAGAACACATATAGAATCTACTTTATTGCCATGAACGTCTAGGAGGCTAGGCTGTGGCTATTGATCCCTAATGTCCACTGAGAACCAATTATTGAATATCATGTACCCAAATTTTTCTTCTAAGCTTAATTATAAGTAAGTCTTTTATGTCAGTATCTTTTGGGGGAATGTCTAGCTCACCAAAAAGGTGGTAAAATTTCATGTGTTATATTTAGAGATTAAAGATTAAACCCTAGCAAATGTATAAAGTTGCTCTTGCTCAACTAAAGTTATTTAAATGAGTAGAGATACTGTTATTAATTTAAGAACACCAATGCGCCAACCACAGTGGAGGCATAGGTAGGTACACTTCGTCTCCTCGCACAACCAAAGAGGGACAATAACAAATTTAAAAATGGAACTGCCAATCGAACTATATGGAAGTCTGACAACCAAGGTAAAGAAGAAACATTCATCCAGACGGGTAAGGGGGGCAGAGACCAGCAGCCGGGGTAGAGAGGACATGTGGCAAGGCAGTGGCTGGTGGATCAGATGGTCCCACATTTGCAGAAAATAAACTGGAGGAACAACTGGGGAGTGCAAGAGATGGCACAACCCAGGGTTCTGGCATGGGAAAAGAAAGACTCAAAACCTCTACGGGTAAAAACATGTGGGAATTGAGGCAGTGGGAGAAACTGTCAGCCTGACAAACAAGTTCATCTGAGAGACCCACAGGGTTCTAGAATGTACACAAACCCACCCACCTGGGAATCAGTACCAGAAGGGCCCAATTTGCTTGTGGGTAGCAGGGGAAGTGACTGAGAGCTGACCAAGAACCAAGCAAGCGACATCGTTCCCTCTCTAACCCCTCCCCAAAACACAGCACCACAAGGCAGTGATGTGGGTTGCCCCGCCCTGGCAAATGCCTAAGGTTCTGCCCCTCACAACAAATAGACCCACAGACCAAAAAAAAAAAAAAAAAAAAAAAAAAAAAAAAAAAAAAAAAAAAAAAAAAAAAAAAAAAA